>CM043698.1:67702500-67812500 GCA_023935145.1 Bretschneidera sinensis | reverse complement strand
ATGTTTTCCTGCTTTTAGTGAAAATCCATGGCTATGGCATAGAAGGCTTGGTCATGTAAACAT
The DNA here is from genome assembly GCA_023935145.1 of Bretschneidera sinensis. Taxonomy (NCBI): domain Eukaryota; kingdom Viridiplantae; phylum Streptophyta; class Magnoliopsida; order Brassicales; family Akaniaceae; genus Bretschneidera; species Bretschneidera sinensis. The sequence goes on along the minus strand of CM043698.1, from coordinate 67,812,437 downwards.
GAACTTGCTAAAAATTGTTTCAAGAAAAGATTTAGTTATTGGACTTCCTAAAATCAATTTTGAAAAAGACAAAGTTTGCAATGCTTGTCAAATGGGAAAACAAACTAGGATTTCTTTTAAAGCAAAAAATGTAGTCTCAACTACTAGACCTTTGGAACTTTTGCATATGGACATATTTGGTCCAATTAGTACCATTAGTCTAGGTGGCCATCAATATGCTCTTGTTATTGTTGATGACTATTCAAGATATACCTTTGTTATTTTTATTGCTTACAAGGATGAAGCTTTCAAAGTATTTGAAAAGTTTTGCAAAAAGGTACAAAATGAAAAAAGAATTTGTATTTCAAGCATAAGAAGTGATCATGGCAAAGAATTTGAAAATCAAAGCTTTTCGAAATTTTGTGATGAAAATGGAATTAATCACAACTTTTTAGCTCCTAGAACTCCTCAACAAAATGGAATTGTTGAGAGGAAAAATAGAGTTCTAGAAGAATTTTCAAGAACTATGCTTTGTGAAAATAGTTTACCAAAATACTTTTGGGCTGAAGCCGTGAATACTTCTTGCTATATATTAAATATAATTTTGATAAGGTCTTTGCTTGATAAAGCTCCATATGAACTATGAAAAGGGAGAAAACCCAATATTTCCTATTTTCGTGCTTTTGGTAGTAAGTGCTTCATCTTAAATAACAATAAAACTAACTTGGGTAAATTTGATTCCAAGACCGATGAAGGAATATTTTTAGGATATTCAACTACTAGTAAGGCTTATAGAGTTTTCAATAAGAGAAATCTAGTAGTAGAAGAATCTGTGCATATAACCATTGATGAATCTAATCCAATGAGTAGTAGAGAAGTTTCCTTTAAAGATGATGCAGATTTTATTCTAAGAATTGAAACTCCTACTCCCATTGTTGACCCAAAAGTGAGTTCTCCTCAAGCGAATTCAGGGATGGCAATTGATGAGTGCCAAATATTGCATATTTTGGCCCTTTAATTTACATTTGTTAGCTTAGTAATTTGTTACTTTGAGTTGTTTTCATTGTTTTTCAGGTTTACAAGCACTGGGAAAAGAGTTTCACTAAAATTGCCAAAATCGCCTTACAGATCAGTCATTTTTGTGGATTTTACTGTATTGATTCCGGAAGAACCAGGAGATGAGCCATATATGGTTGGAAAGATCCGGAAGTCTATTTTCTGAGGGATTTTACGGCTTGCAAAAACGATTTTTCTAGAGAAAGTTATGGCCATTTTAGTAAACAAGGTTCAAGCTGAAGAAGTCTAGTGCGCTCGATCGCACCAGACTTGCGATCGATCGCAAATGCGCTCTTGCACATCCCACATCGGTTAAAAATGCTCTGTAGTGAGCCAATGTGCGCTCGAGCGCACCAGAGTGCGATCGATCGCACTCGGGCAGTATCCCACACCGATTTTGAAACCCATTGTGCTCCGGGACTCCCCCTATATAAACACCATCTGACCTCATCATTCAGTGTACAATTCCTGAACCACTTTGGTGTTTACCGGTGGACGTCCGCTAGCATTCTGGTGGATCCCGAAGGCATTGTTACCACGAGGGGAAGCGCCGCCCGTCAGCGAGTGGAATTTCTCCCATGTAAAGTTTTTTATTTATTTCTTTATATTCAGTTGTTTTAGTTTAAATGTTTAGCACTTGTTATTATAGTTTTATAGTTATGAGTGGCTAGACTCTTCAGCTAAGGTTGAAGATGAAGCCCCGCCGTTGTTTGGCGTAGTAGTTCAGATTTGCTTGTACAAATCTGACAATATTTAGTATAAATGTTCTGTCAATTATTTGAGTTAATCTTATAATTGATTGAGTTTAAATTGTCTGTTGGATTTTCTTTGTGTTTCATCTGATGGATACATTGAATGCTTTTCGATTAAATTGGATTCCCTTTGTGATTTGTTAAGAGCGGATACATCGGGTGCTTTTGGTTTAGTTGGGATATTCTTTGTTTTTTGTCTTATAGTTGGATTCATAGAATGTTTTGATAGGCTATATTTTTAGAACATGTATGCTTAACTTCGGTGGGGTGGATTCGGAAACCTTAGTGCTTTTTATTATTAGTTTTAAAATCAACTTAGTTTAGTTTTAATTTGTTTTCTAAAATATCATTCACAATTCGGAACTAGGTTAAGATAAAGTTAGTTTAGATTAAAAATATATTTTCACAACACAATTCCCTGTGGATTCGACCTCGCACTTGCACAACGCTATATTGCAAACGACTCGTGCGCTTGCGAGTAATTTAAAACTCACAACAAGTTTTTGGCGCCGTTGCCGGGGAATTGTTTTGTTTGTGAAATTTTTTAGTCTGAATTGATTTTATTTTTCTACTAGTTAATTTAATTTTAAAAAAATAAAAAAAAATAAAAAAATAAAAAATTTTGAGTTTTGTATTTGCTTTATTCTGTTGCTTCTACTGGTTAGTATCTCATTATTTTTCTGTTAGTGTATGCTTGGTCGGAGATCCTTGAACTTAGATTTGACACATTTAGATCCCGACTTAGAAAGAACTCTTAGAAGGCAGAAAAGAGCGCTAGTTGAGAGAGAGACAGTTGAGATGGCAGAGAATTATAGGAATGCAAATCATCCTGAACATGTAGAGCAACCTAGAGCTTGGAACGTGGACTCCACTACATCCCTTAGGGACTTGTTCGCACCCGTTGCGACTAACTCATCCTCTTGCATAGTGTTGCCACCGACCAATGCCACCCACTTTGACTTGAAGCCACATGTCATCCAACTCTTACCCTCATTCTATGGCTTAGATCTTGAAAATCCTTATAGCCATGTGAAGAAGTTCAAAGACATTTGTGCCACATTCAAATTCCAGAACTTCTCTGAAGAGTCAGTCCATCTTCGACTCTTCCCTTTTTCTCTTCACGATAGAGCTAGGGCGTGGTTGGATTCCAACACGCCCGGGTCTATTACATCTTGGGAAAACCCGCTTAGCAAATTTTATCCTAAGTTTTTCCCAATGTCTAGAGTGAATGAGTGCCGAAAGGAGATCAGTTCTTTCACTCAGGATGAGGATGAAAAATTTTCTGAGGGTTGGGAGCGCTTTAAAGAGTTACTGATCAGATGCCCTCCACATGGATATGAGAAGTGGAGACTCGTTCAATTCTTCTACCAAGGGTTGACTCAACCCAACCGTAGCATGATCGAGTCTATGAATGGGGGGGCATTCTTGAGTCTGACAGGAGACGAAGCATATATGGCGTTGGACAAGTTGTCCGACAACTCGCAGCAGTGGGATTTTTCAAGCTGTCGAGATAAGTCCATTCGTGCTCCTAAGAAGGGAGGCATCTATGAGGTCAGAGAGGACGCCGATTTGAGGATAAAGTTAGATGCCTTCACTAAAAAGATTGACGCTCTCACTGTGAGCCAATCCATCAATGCTGCCAACACATTCAATGTTGAAAGCTGTTCCATCTGTGCTAGTCCCATGCATCTAGCACAGAATTGCCCATCAATGCCGGCTTGTGCCGAGTATCCTCTGGAACAAGTAAATGCTTTCAATGACTTTCGAAGGCAGTCAAATGGATCGTACTCCGAGACGTACAATCCAGGGTGGCGGAACCACCCAAATTTTTCATGGAGGCAGAACCAACCGATGAATCTGGGAGGAGCCCCTTATCATGCTCAAAATCAATATCCTCCCGGATTTGCCCCACAAATTCCTAATCATGGTCGTTCTGCCCATCCAACACCTTCACCTGCTTACCATGCACCCACTCAAACACCAGCGCCAGTTTCACAGTCGCTAGAGGACACCCTTAAGGAGTTCATGAAGGAGATTAGCCAAAATATGAGTGATGTGAGGAGTGCAACAGTGGTAAACACCCAAGCAATTGCCAAGCTGGAGAGTCAAATAGGGCAAATTGCAAGTCACTTGGGTGAGAGAGAGAAGGGAAAGTTCCCCAGTCAGCCCGTGCAAAACCCAAAAGGACAATTTATGGTTGAGAGTTCATCAACTCCTATGCACGGGGCGGAACAAGTACAGTCGATTGTCACACTGAGGTCTGGGAGACAAGTGGACAATCGAGTGGAAGAGAGCCCTGCTATGCAGCAAGGGCAAAGGAGTGGCAACACAGAGAAGAGAGATGCTGAGCCATCTATAGGCACACCTACTGAGAAAGACCCTCCTAGGTCGTTTATACCTAGAGCGCCCTACCCCGAGAGTTTACAGGCGCCCAAGAAAGGAGGGAAGTATGAGGAAATTCTGGAGGTATTCAAGCAAGTCCAAATCAATATCCCATTTTTGGATGCCATCCATCAAATGCCATCATATGCCAAGTTTCTAAAGGACTTGGTCACTATCAAAAGGAGGACGAATGTCCCAAAAAAGGCATTTTTGACCGAGCAAGTCAGCTCAATCCTTCAGTGCAAGCTACCCATCAAGTATAAGGACCCGGGGTGTCCTACCATCTCTTGCACGATAGGAGTCAGCCACATTGAGAGGGCTCTCTTGGATCTAGGGGCGAGTGTGAATCTTCTACCCTACTCAGTCTATTTACAATTGGGGTTAGGAGAATTGAAGCCCACATCCACTACGCTTCAATTGGCTGACAGGTCAGTGAAAAGACCACGGGGAATAGTTGAGGACGTTTTGATAAAAGTGGATAAGTTCTATTTCCCCGTGGATTTTATTGTGCTTGACACAGAGCCGGTTCAGAATATAGGGATTCAAATACCGGTTATTCTAGGGCGACCATTCTTAGCCACGGCTAACGCCCTGATAAATTGTAGGATAGGGGTGATGAAGATCTCCTTCGGAAATATGACAGTGGAGTTGAATATTTTTGATATCACTAGGCAACCACATGAATATGATGAAGTGAGAAATGTATGCTTGATAGAGGAGATTCTTGAGGAGACTGTGAATGAATCAAGCACTGAGGACCCCCTGGAGGCATGTTTTGCTCAATTTGGAGAGGATTTGGATTTAGATAAATTACTTGAACAAGCAAATGCCATTTTGGAGTCTCCTCCTCAGGAGAGCAGTAAGATGGAGGAGATTGCGGATGACTCCCGCACTGAGGACCCCCTAGAGGCATGCTTTGCTCAATTTGGAGAGGATATGGATTTAGATAAATTACTTGAGCAAGCGAATGCCATTTTAGAGTCTCCTCCTCGGAAGAGCAATAAGATGGAGGAGACCACCGCACCTGAAACCCCCAAGAAGGAACTTAAGCCTTTACCAGATAATCTTAAGTATAAGTTCCTAGGTTCAGCCGATAGTTTGCCTGTGATTATACCTTCCGATTTGGGTGATGCTCTAGAGGAGAAATTATTGGACGTCTTAAAAGAGCATAAGGAAGCTATAGGCTGGACTATTGAGGATGTCAAGGGGATCAGCCCCTCGGTGGTGACGTACATGATACATTTAGAGGAGGATGCCAAGCCATCGAGGGAGCCACAAAGAAGGCTCAACCCTGCTTTGCAAGAGGTTGTGAGGGCAGAAGATATTAAGCTGTTAGAGGCAGGGATCATTTATCCCATCTCTGATAGCAAATGGGTGAGCCAGATTCCAGTCGTGCCCAAACGTGCTGAATTTATGGTAGTAAATAAAGACAACGAGTTGGTTCCAACTCGAGTACAGTCAAGATGGAGAAAGTGTCTAGACTACCGTAAATTGAATGATGCCACTAGGCTTGATCATTTTCCATTCCCATTTATTGATCAGATGGTGGAGAGCTTAGTTGGGTCTGTTTACTAATGTTGGGTCTGGCTGAAGACGTTAAACTTAGCGCTCATGGGAGGCACCCCACAGCTTATCTTTTCTTTTGTTTATTTATTATTTCGCATTTTTATGATTAATGTTTGTTTCCAGTATTTTTTGTTTTCCAGTTTTTATTTTTCAGGGACAATGCGTACTTCAGTTCAAGTTTGGGGGTATGCTATGAGCCATACCAGTCCAGATAGTTCACCATATCTCAGGTCAGCTCTTTCCATATTAGTCACACATTGGGGTCAATGTGTAATTTAAGTTTGGGGGTATGGGAGACACATCACACACTTTGTCCTAATTTGTTGTCTTTTCGTCATAGAGATAAATGCATGCTCATGTTATCGTGAAATTTTAGTTGATCTAAACATTTCCTGTGATGTGATGTCATTGGTGAGCTTAACATTTTGAACACATGATCTGGTGATAAATTTTTAAAATTTAGTTACTTACTTTAGGCATTTTGAGAATTCACATGTTTGATCTAATCTCACACGAGCACATTAGCACAAATTATGTAAGGTATGACACGTGATTTTAATGTGTATTTTTCCTTATCTTAACTGAAACTGGATGACTTGTTGGATGAACTCTTGGGCATAGGAAAATATAAAAAAAAAAAAAAAAAAAAAAATTATCAATAAACTTTTCGCTGAGTAACTGGACCTCTTGCCTCAGTAAGCAGTGAGTGTTCACGTCAAAAGGTGAAATTTTGCTTGGTAATATTAAGGTCGGTTTAATTTCGTAGCCTTTTTGACTCGAGTTAGTAAGTCCTTAAGGGTGTCTTTACACCTAATGCCCTAAAACCACCTGGTTTGGGAGTCATTGACTTAACACTCGCTACATGGGTCAATTAGAAAGCTTAAAGGAACTAACCAATAGCCGTGCATTATTAAAAAAAAAAAAAAAAAAGAATAAAACAAAAACTATGCCTTTTCGTTCATTTTTGATGGGAAATTCAGTGAATCTTGAGACATGGAGACCTTACACATTAGAGTTACTTGGAAGCTTCATTTTTATATGCTAATTCACCTTACACTGATTCAAGCTTGTGATGCCTTATCCTGCCTTTTGTAAGTAATTAGATTTTAACATTTCTATTCATTGCGAAGATGGGTTTACCTTTTTAAGCTTGCTTATGAATGAATATCATGGTGATGTGTGCTCCTTAAATTTTTGGATACCATGAGTGATGACTTTATCTTTATGTTCTTTGTTTTTCATTGAGTCTTTTATTTTGTTTTGCTAAGGGACTAGCAAATTGTAAGTTTGGGGGTATTTGATGAGTGCCAAATATTGCATATTTTGGCCCTTTAATTTACATTTGTTAGCTTAGTAATTTGTTACTTTGAGTTGTTTTCATTGTTTTTCAGGTTTACAAGCACTGGGAAAAGAGTTTCACTAAAATTGCCAAAATCGCCTTACAGATCAGTCATTTTTGTGGATTTTACTGTATTGATTCCGGAAGAACCAGGAGATGAGCCATATATGGTTGGAAAGATCCGGAAGTCTATTTTCTGAGGGATTTTACGGCTTGCAAAAACGATTTTTCTAGAGAAAGTTATGGCCATTTTAGTAAACAAGGTTCAAGCTGAAGAAGTCTAGTGCGCTCGATCGCACCAGACTTGCGATCGATCGCAAATGCGCTCTTGCACATCCCACATCGGTTAAAAATGCTCTGTAGTGAGCCAATGTGCGCTCGAGCGCACCAGAGTGCGATCGATCGCACTCGGGCAGTATCCCACACCGATTTTGAAACCCATTGTGCTCCGGGACTCCCCCTATATAAACACCATCTGACCTCATCATTCAGTGTACAATTCCTGAACCACTTTGGTGTTTACCGGTGGACGTCCGCTAGCATTCTGGTGGATCCCGAAGGCATTGTTACCACGAGGGGAAGCGCCGCCCGTCAGCGAGTGGAATTTCTCCCATGTAAAGTTTTTTATTTATTTCTTTATATTCAGTTGTTTTAGTTTAAATGTTTAGCACTTGTTATTATAGTTTTATAGTTATGAGTGGCTAGACTCTTCAGCTAAGGTTGAAGATGAAGCCCCGCCGTTGTTTGGCGTAGTAGTTCAGATTTGCTTGTACAAATCTGACAATATTTAGTATAAATGTTCTGTCAATTATTTGAGTTAATCTTATAATTGATTGAGTTTAAATTGTCTGTTAGATTTTCTTTGTGTTTCATCTGATGGATACATTGAATGCTTTTCGATTAAATTGGATTCCCTTTGTGATTTGTTAAGAGCGGATACATCGGGTGCTTTTGGTTTAGTTGGGATATTCTTTGTTTTTTGTCTTATAGTTGGATTCATAGAATGTTTTGATAGGCTATATTTTTAGAACATGTATGCTTAACTTCGGTGGGGTGGATTCGGAAACCTTAGTGCTTTTTATTATTAGTTTTAAAATCAACTTAGTTTAGTTTTAATTTGTTTTCTAAAATATCATTCACAATTCGGAACTAGGTTAAGATAAAGTTAGTTTAGATTAAAAATATATTTTCACAACACAATTCCCTGTGGATTCGACCTCGCACTTGCACAACGCTATATTGCAAACGACTCGTGCGCTTGCGAGTAATTTAAAACTCACAACAGCAACTCCCAATTTGGACCAACCATCCTCAAGTCAACAAGAGGAAAATCTACCTAAGGATTGGAGGTATGTAAATCATCATCAAATTGATCATGTAATTGGTGATCCTTCACAAGGGGTAAGAACTCGCTCTTCTATTAGAAATATTTGCAATTATGTAGCTTATCTGTCTCAGGTTGAACCTAAGTCCTTTATAGAAGCTGAAAAGGATAATGATTGGATAATTGCAATGCAGGAAGAGATAAATCAATTTGATAGAAACAATGTTTGGAAACTAGTTCCAAGACCAAAAGATCATTCAATAATTGGAACTAAATGGGTATATAGAAATAAAATGGATGAAAATGGTATAGTAACTAGAATTAAAGCTAGATTACTTGCTAAGGGATATAACCAAGAGGAAGAAATAGATTTTGATGAAACCTATGCTCCCGTAGCTAGATTAGAAGCTATTCGAATGTTATTAGCCTTTGCATGCTTTAATAAATTCAAGCTATTTCAAATGGATGTGAAAAGTGCCTTTTTAAATGGCTTTATAGAAGAAGAGGTTTATGTTGAGCAACCTCTTGGATTTGAAAATCCTAGTCTACCAAATCATGTCTACAAGCTTTCTAAAGCTTTATATGGGTTGAAGCAAGCTCCAAGAGCATGGTATGAAAGACTAAGTAAATTTTTGATTGATAATGATTTTGTAAGAGGTAGAATAGATACAACTCTCTTCACAAAAACTCACAAAAATGACACTTTGATAGTTCAACTATATATTGATGATATTATATTTAGTGCTACTAATGAATCTATGTGTCAAGAGTTTGCAAAGTGCATGCAAGGTGAATTTGAAATGAGCATGATGGGAGAACTTACCTACTTCCTTGGACTGCAAATCAAGCAACTAAAAGGAGGTATCTTCATCAATCAACAAAAATATATCAAAGACCTACTAAAGAGGTTCGGGATGGAAAGCTCAAAGCCAATTGGAACGCCTATGAGCACAACTACTAAACTTGATCTTGATGAAGGAGGTAAAAATGTAGATTCTAAATATTATAGAAGCATGATAGGTGCTTTACTTTATTTGACTGCAAGTAGACCTGATATAATGTTCAGTGTATGCATGTGTGCTAGATTTCAGTCTAATCCTAAGGAATCACATGTAGTTGCAGTAAAAAGAATCCTTAGATATCTACAAGGAACTCAGACCATAGGATTATGGTACCCTAGAGAATCATCTTTTGAGCTAGTAGGATATTCAGATGCTGATTTTGCTAGATGTAGGTTAGATAGAAAGAGCACAAGTGGAACATGCCAATTCTTAGGTGCTATGTTAACGTCTTGGTTTTCCATGAAACAAAATTCCGTTGCACTATCAATCGCTGAGGCGAAATATGTAGCAGCTGGCAGTTGTTGTGCCCAAGTATTATGGATGAAACAACAACTAGAAGACTATGGCATGAATCCCAAAAATATTCCTATATTTTGTGATAATATTAGTGCCATCAACCTAACTAAAAATCCTATTCAGCACTCTAGAACCAAGCATATAGAGATTAGACATCATTTCCTAAGAGACCATGCTAAAAAAGGTGATATAAGATTGGAATTCATTCTTTCAGAAGATCAAATAGCTGATATTCTTACAAAACCCTTAAGTGAAGCTAGTTTTTGTAAGATTAGAATGTTGATGGGATTGCTTGATTTTGATAAACTAAATGTTTGATTGCATCTCATTTCATTATTTGCATATTTGACATTGAGTGAAAGAATATAAATCCTTGTTTAATTATTTCCCTCACTCAAAAATGTCATAGATAAACAAAATCGTGCAAAAATTCAAGACTGGAAATTTTACTAAGGGTCCAGTCGACTGGTAAATGTTCTCCAATCGACTGGTAATTCACTGCCAGATCTTCCAGTCGACTGGTACCTCTGACCCAGTCAACTGGTAACTCTCTGCAAAATATTCCAGACGACTGGTAAGTCTTCTCCAGTCGTCTATTAGGTCAAATCCCTGTTTGGCGTCAAGTTTTGGAAAACTCTTGTCCTCCAGTCGACTGGTAAAGATATCCCAGTCGACTAGTAAATGATTGTCAGTTTATCCAGTCAACTGGTACGTTTACCCAGTCAACTGGTAGGCAAACTGTTCATCTTCTCAATGGGACCCAGTCGACTGGTAACTCGACCCAGTCGACTGGTAACGCGATATTATAAATAAGACTGTTCATTTTTCTGAAATTTTACGTCATTTTCAAGCTCCCAAATTTTCTCTTTCTAGAAAAATTCACCATTTTGATCCAAAAACCATCCAAACTTCATCTAAACACACCGATCTACTCATCCATAAAGAGATTTTTGAGTTTCTACAGTTAAAATCTCTTATTTTCGCCAAAATATATTTTTCCCAAAAACTCATTTTTCTTCAAAATGAGCGATAAGATCCGTATAAAACTCACAACAAGTTGACCTAATGCACCTAAAAAGCCAAGGTCTTAAAAATCTTCGGCTTCAGAGTCGAAAGGAAAGGGAGCAGTGGGCTCATCCAGCAAGAAGCCCAGAACAGAGTTGGAGCTGACTCTGTTTTACAGTCCAGCGGCTCATGCGAGGTATAATTCTATAATCCGTCACAAGAAAATCATGACGGGTAGAGTCGTTGATTTCGACTCTATTTGCCATGGAAATTTCGATATTCTACCAGCCTTTGAGGCAATAAATCTGACCCTACTGGTCAGAATTCATGAGAAATATTACCCACGATTGATTCACCAGTTCTACGCGAACTTGGTGAAACCCAGTCCTTTGGCTCTGAGATTCAGAACCAGAGTTAGCGGTGTGGAGTTTGAGGTCAACACTGACCTCTTGATGAGCATTCTGAAAATCCCTGTAAGGGGGGTTCAATGGAGTCTGGATGGATGGCCAGACAACTTTGAGGTTGAGGAGGCCTGTTGGATAGTCAGGGGCGACCCTAACTATGTGTACAGACCCACTACATTTCATACATGTAGTGACTTGTCCCTCGACTCAAAGATGTTTCAGTTGATTGTCAGTTGGACCATCCACCCGAGACTCGGGAGTCGAGGGTATCTATCTAAAATAGATACAGTATTGATTTGGTGCCTAAAATCTAGGCACCACTTCAATATATATCCTCTGCTGCTCGCCAACATGATTAACGGCGAAGCAAACGACTCCGGGTGTCTTCCTTATGGGATGCTCATTACGCTCATCCTCCAGCACTTCCGGGTACCTTTGCCTGCCTTCGAGGCTCAGGATATCGGATTGACGGACATCATCAACATCTCATCACTGAAGAAGATGGGATATACTGTTCGTGAAGGGTTCCTCTATCCGAAGGCCGGAAAGCACCTGAGGATCCGAGAGGATGCTAGCAACAGTGATGAGGATGCTAATACGGCTGCTGAGATAGAGACGGATACCCGAGCACCTCCCATTGGTGACTCGAGTACTAGTCAGACTGGTTACGATGACATCCTATGAGCTATCACGAGCCTCCAGATGACGATGGAGTCCGGTTTCCAGTCCATGCAGTCTGATTACCAGAGACTGAGCTCCTCCATAGACCACTTACGGGATAACTTCGAGTTACATCGAGAGCACATCGAGGGTTCCCTAGCTGAGATTAGGGATCTTCTTCATGACAGCTCGGACTCTCCCGCACCTTGAGTCCATATCTTTATCTTGTACTTAGTGTTTTCCAGTTCTTATCACATAGCATGGACATATCATGTATTATTTTGTCTTAGTCATGGCTCTGTGAAGCACGTTTGTGTATTGACTTTTTATATATGATGATGTATTTCTATTAACCATATTTCTTGCATCTATTTACGCTATTTGTGATATGTTAGCTCTATTTTAAAACTCTGTTTAGTCACTAAACTGCTCTAAAATGCTTATACACTTGAAAACTTCCGGTTCTTCCCGGGAAGGCTTCCGAAATCCGAATGAAGCCAAATCTTTGCGTAAAAGTTTCTTTTCTTATACTCTATATGATTGTATTAGCTAAATAGATTATTTTTTATGTTATGCCCCCTTTGGTTGCTGTTGTCAAAACGGGAGAGAAAAATGAGAAAAACGTGAAAATCTAAGTAAACGCAACCAATGCATAGATTTAGGGGGAGCATTGCTCCATAGCTTTGTAAAAATGTTTATTGATTGGTTAAGGTTGATTCTAGATTGGTTGAAAGAAATATAAACTGTGTTTGCTTGTTTACAGGGTGGTTTTACTCGAAAAACAGAGGAGACTCTGTCCAAATTTTTGTAAAATCCTAACACTTAGCTTTTAAAACTGTTTTTACATTATTAGTTTTGTCATCATAAAAAATGGGGAGATTGTTGACCCTCGCCCATATTTTAATGATGGCAAAACACAATTGTTATTTAACTAACAAGTTTAAACTAAGTTGTATTAAGGATCAAACACATTCAACCAAGGAACCAAGTGCAAAAACTCGAACCAAATCAAGTATTAAGTGAAGACTGAAGATCTAGTATAGGTCTTAAGGTGTAGAACCAATGTAAGTCTCACTCATACATTGTATTAGCTTGTTCAATGGCTCGAACACAAAAAGTTTTTCTAAAACCATTATTTTTAAATGTTTTTAATGAAAAACAGAAGAAAAATTAGGTTGGAAGACAACCTAGTCGACTGGGTACATATACCCGTCGACTGGTATATGGGACAAAAGGTACCCAGTCGATTGGATGAATCAACCTAATCGACTGGTACTTTGACAGTAAGTTCCCCGTCGACTAGATGAATCAACCCAGTCGACTGGTAAAATGGACAGAAAGTCTCCAGTTGACTGGATGATATATACAAGTCGACTGGATACCCAGAAGGTCTGAAAACGAGTATTTTTCAAGTGAACCCAATCGATTGGTATCTCGACCCAGTCGACTGGTAGTTCAAAAATTTGACCGTTGGACTCCAAATCTGAACGTTTTAAAGTAAATCTTTTTCAAATTAAAGTCCTAAACGGCCATATTAATTGATTGCTATATAAACCCATTCAGTTAAGCATTCAATAACAAGCTGCATATATTCAAAAAGAGTTGATCTCACATAATCAAGTTTTTATACTCTTGAAACACAAAAAGCTTTGAAATAATCTTGTTGAGCCATTTCTTCAAGCTGTACTTTGAAAGAGAGATATTTCTGTTGTAATAAGCTTTCATTTGCTGTCTCTCTACCTTTTACTTTACACCATCTTTGTAAAGGGATTACTTCCGAGAGGAAGGGGAAACTTCTGAAAGGAAGGGGATTGTTCGGTTTAAGCAATTCCTGTAATTTGCTTGTGTACGGTTTGTGCAACACCCGGCTAAGTTGTGCGACTAAGTTTTCTTAGTGGATTACTTCAAAGAGTTCCTTGAAGAGAGTGGACGTAGGGTCGGAACGAATCCGATATTGCCGAACCACTATAAACTGTGTTTGCATCCTCTTTCCTTAAACTCTTTATTTACAGCTCATTACTTGTATTAATTGTTTGCTGCTTATCAGTTTTTATAAACTTGTATTTATTCCGCAAAAAGTTTTTAAAAACCCAATTCACCCCCCCTCTTGGGTTGAAACCTCGAGCTACAATTGCAATTATATACATAAACTACATACTTTGTGTTTATACATATTTTACTATACTTTTCACATTATGTTGATTTTTTTTTAATTTAAAAAATGGTGAAAATATAAATTCATCATGTATGTATTAATATGTAACATCTATTAAATAAATATAATAAGGGTTAAATAAAATCCAATTACCGATGGCCTTCACTAGTCAAATGACTTTCTTTTTTTTTCTTTTTAATTTGAATTTTTGCCTTTACTTATTTACTTTATCAAAATAATATTTTTTTTTTACATTGACGAGTAAGAAAAATCGAATTTTCATCTCTAATATAAAGGATTAAGAGGTAACTACTGAACTAAAATATTGAGTTTATTGAAATGATTTTCATTTAATAAAAAAATCCAGTAAGCATAAACATGATTTGATTAAATAAATATAATGGTTACCTTCATTTTTTAAGCGATGCTTTACACGCACAATAATATAATGATGTATAGTTTAAATTACAATAACATCATCTATTTTGCACTTATTTACAACCAAATCCATTAGTTTAAAATAATGGCATTGCAATCCAACTCAATACAAACATCTATGCAAAAAAACATAAAAAGCCCTAAGGAAGAAGGGTGTCTACTTGATTGATTAGTCAAAAGCAACTTGTAAATTCTTGCCATAAGTTCTCAACTTTATCATTCAAATTAGTAATTCAACCATGATTACAACAAGCAAAATTACAGTAAGTTTTTCAATATTTCACAAACCCAAAAAAGTAATCCGGCTTAAAGGATTTTAGAAATGCTTAAAGAGTATTTTGGTCATTTTAAAATATTTGTAATGATTTAATATGATGGATAGTTTGGTGCTCATGGTAATTCAATAATTAAGATTTGAAGAAATTTCATGTCAACGGTAGTTACAGTCATGGACTTCGATGTTCGCACTTATAATAATGATACCGTAGTTTAACCCTTTGATAATTTGATTACAATATAAATCAATAATATTATTGCATAGTCCACATATAATTTCATAACACTATCAAATTATCCACCTAAAGTGGAAAAAATGACCGATAAATTGAAAAATAAAATAACCTTTACACTCATGATGACCCAACTTGGATTCTTTCTATTTAATGGTCTAACCTTGAACTTTTTATAAATGAACACAATATAAATATTCAGGGTTGCCTAAAAGAATAACAATTATTAATTAAGTGCAATCCCTACCCATGAGCTAGACAGGAAGACGTCATTAATAACCATGAGCATGTAATACTACATTGTTTTTCATGTTTCTCCTATTAAAACTGAATATATGGCATAATATAAGTATATAACTAGTATAAAAGAATAATTTTACATCTATAACATATATAAAAGTCTGAATAAGTGTAAAACTTTTGATAGACAAAAATACTCTAATTTAAACGGCGTAGTTTTGATTCTATAATTATTGGATTATATGAAAATAATATTTTAATTCTAATAGAATTTGGATTGATAAATCTTCTATTGTTCTATTAGAATTTGGATTGCTATAATCTTTTATTGTTCTATGTAACTAGCTTGTGGCCCATACAATGCATGAGATAGGCTCATTAGATTATTATATTCTTAATTTTAAAAACTGTTGAAATATCACTTAAAAATAAATTCAAAGCAATTTAACTTTCAAAAAGTGAGAAATCACTCTAAAAAATAAATTATTAACATTCTAATAAAAAAATGTACTCTTAATTAAAAGAATGACGGACATTGTTAATTTATTTATAAAACAAACAAAATATTCAAATCGTTCCTAGTCTATATATATATATATATATATATATATATATATATATATGAGATATGTGTGTTCCATTTTTGAAACATAATACTAATGGTTGAATCACTTTCAAGCAAATGCACATTAGCATGGTAATACTCAAACATGTCTAAACTTTTTGCACATTTTGAATCACTGAATCACAGGGTAGCAATCAAATGCAAAAACTACTGTAATACTCGTATTCATAAAGTAAAGGTAAATAAGTAATTTAATAAATATAATAAATAATTAAAATAAAATATATGTGAAATGTTTATTATTATTTGAATACAACAATTCTTTAAAAAAAAATAGTGGCAACATGAAGTTGAAGAAAAACAAAGAAAAAAAATTGAAAGTAAAAAAAAAAAAAAACGTGGTAGCAGGTGGCAACACCTGCTACCAAGTAAAAAGGAAGACATTTGCATGTTATACACATTTCAATTTCACAGCATGACTTGTAGGGGGGCTGCTGAGGTTGTGATTTTATATAAATAGTTTAGTTTTTTTATTTTATTTATTTCTTATCAAATCCTATTTGGTTTCTTCATTTTATAATTCAAACTGCTCATTTTCTCTAAACACTTGGGGATCAAAAGAAAGGTTGAAAGAACAAAATTTTGAAGGGATTTACGGGAGAATTTTATAGAAAATCACGGGAAGCGCTAAGAAAAATAGAAGGTAATAACGTGAAGTTTATTTTTGAATTTTAGCATACACGAAATTTCCCAGAATTCAAAGTGAGAATTTTCAAAGGGTATAAATTAGGAAGAATTGAAGAATAAATTAGATATTTAATATAAATATTACATCAAGTGTTGACGATCAGCAACTGGGGGCAATTACTGAGAGGAACGGGAAAGGCAAAGAAGTGATCCACGAGTAGCTCTAAATGCTACGTGGTGAGTTAGATTTACTTTAAGTAATCTAGATAAAAATGAAATATCTAGTGATAATATAAAAATAAATTATTAGCTTATACTTTGGTGGTAGATGAAAAATTGATTGATAGGTAGGATAGGAATTTTGGACATTTAGAAAATTATCATGTGAGAAATAATATTTTTGGAATAACAAGTTGATTTAATAATAAAAGCGATAAGTGAAATTATTGATGAGCTATGGTTGATGTTTTGATACGAATTATGAGGAGATGAAATTTAGTGGATCTTAACAAGCTATGATAGATGATTTGATGTCATTTATGAGGAGAGAAATTTAGTTGAATTTCTTTTAATAATAAATTGAGAATAATCAGGATAGCTAATTTAAATATTTGAATTTATGTTTGTTTTTATATTACTGTTCATATGTATATTTCATATCATTGTTCATATGCATGTGAATAAGATAAAGGAACCGGGAGGGGGCCTGTCGAATTGAAAAACCATGACAGCCAGTATATGCTGGAAATGAAGGAAAACAGTGATAACTGATATATGCTAGAAATAAATACCGTGACAACCAGTATATGCTGGAAATAAAATAACCGAGAGGGGGCCGGTCTAAGATAAAAACATGTCGACATGTGGGAAGATGTTCCCAAATAATAATTCATGCATTGCATCTATTTTAAATATTGACTGCATTACTAAAATACTAAAGTCTTGTTTGTTATTGCACTTTTATTTATAGATAAATGAACCTCATAGAGAGACATTTATGGTGAGAAAGAAGCATAAAAGTATGATATGATAAGAACCATATAAATGGTAGACTTTATGCTGTGAACCTCATAACGAGGTAATTATGAGATAATTGATGGTCTTAAGGTGAACCAATAAATAGGAAGAAGATATTGATAGAGAATGAGACTTATGGTATATGTAGTGATAGTAGAATGCTATTATCAAGTTGTATGAGATATAAATGATTAAATATTGAAAGACCATTTATACAAATTAAATACTTCTAGTAAATTTAATTCACCGAGATTGTAAAGCTCATCCCTCATTGTACAATGATTTCAAGTAGCAGGCAGGACAAATAGTTTGGTGAGTTGAGGTTCAGACAAAATCATTATCTGTAAGCCACGTACGTGTCCACATTCTCAGCCTAATGAGAAAATAAAAGTAAAATTTAATTGTAAATATTCATGCATTTTACGTTGTATATGATGTATCTCCCCTGTTGAAGGTTGAGGATTGATGTAAAAATTTCTATTGGTGTTATTTTTATTGTTGCATATTGATGAGAGTCATAAAATGCATCTTAACAGTACTTATTTGTTAGCATTTTAGGGTTGATCGAGGTTTGAATTACACTTTTATACCTTAATAACTCTAAAGTGATATTCTAGGATCATTAACTTATTTCAGTGAATTTTCAGGTACTTTGTGTTCAAAAGAGATGGAAAAGCTATCGTTGCTTGAAGCACTAAGATTCCATGCATATCGAGGTGAAGGAGTGGTTTCGGTAAGATAAAATGAAGAGAAACCAAGTCTTAGGTGTGTGCACTGCAGCCTGAAGAAGTCTAGGCCTCGGCCTCCAGAACCAAGCCCGAAAGAGCAAAGAAGCCATCAGTGGGCGCCACGGCCTGGATCAATGAGAGGTGCGGCCTGGCAATGAGAGGTACGACCTGGACTGATGAGAGGTGCGGTCTCCAGAAGTAAGGAGAACGCCCAAAGGTCTGAGCCGTGGCCTGGACTAATGAGAGGTGTGACGCCCATGCGATCCCTTGCTCTGTATCATGACCTAATTAGGACTTTAATGATGGTTTAAACCCGAAAACACCCTTGGACCTTTTGTATTATAAATAGATCACTTAGGGTTTGATAGGAAAAGAATCATTAAGGCTAGAAACTGAGGAGAGAGCTCGACATTATGATGTTCAAGCATGAGCCCCATGGACAAGTAATCTCCAAGCAAGGCAAAGGGATGAATGCCTAGGTGTAGTTGTTCTTATTTTCCATTATTGATTCAGTTATAGTTCGGATTTATTGTCAAAACATTGTTTATGATTTACTCTTTGATTAAACAAGAAGAATTTAGGTTCATGTGACAACTGCACTTTATGTTCTTCTTATCTTAGATTTTTTTAATCCAGTGATTGCATACTTCTTCTCCCTATAAGTCTAGTCAAGCTCTTCTTATGTCAAGTTGTTTGGATGTGATTGATTCCTGTAGATTTATCTTTTAGGCTTGTCCATTTCTGCGATATTGTCATTGAGATATATTGTCGTTTCTTGATAAATCTATAGGATAGGTCAAGTGTGCTTGAATCGAAATCAATGAGTGATTCGTAGCAATTGCATTAGGGTTTTCATATGCTTTGATTGAATACTTGTCGATTGCTTATTTGGGATGTGAAACTAGTAATCGAGATAAAAACAATTGAATCAAGATTGGAATAAGGCAACAAACCTAAGGAGGATTCCTAGAACCTTGTTATCTCTCATTTATATTCTTCATTACATTTACACAATTTCTTTTACATTATTTCATTATCAAACTCAGATTTACTCATTTGGATTTTACCGTTCGTGTTAAGGTTTACACTTTTCCTTGTAGTTCACTTTTCCTCGTGGGATCAACACCTCAACTATACACAATAACCGTGTATTAGTTTGAGTGTAATCACATATATATGTCGTGCTAAGATTTTCAAAATGTGATGACACCATCTCGGGGGTGGCCAACCCGAGTGGGTCGTTACAATTTTGGTATTAGAGCATTAGGTTTTATGATTCTATAGACTGCATAAAAAGTAAGAAAGTGGAAGGTTAAAATAAATTATATTTTACTAGTCTAAGGATGACACGTGGACACACTAGTGCTAGAGTTAGAGTTGTTGATTTGAAAAGGCGTTGTAGGCCCCTAATATTTTTGATAAGTTGAGATTGAGTCTGAATCTATGGTTCCTAGAAGGGAACGTGTTGATAGTATAATTGATATTAGTAAAGGAGTAAGAGAATCTAATGTTGAAAGAGATGAGCTAAGATAAGCCCTTACACATGTTCTTGAGAAAATGAATGTAACAGATGATACAGTTGATAGCCTATAGCATAGACTTAATGAACAGGCTAGGGCAGTGCCTGAGGTTGTTGTAAATCTAGTAATGGTAAATATTCAAAAGGGGGAAAAGTGAGTTTATGCATGAGATGCAGAAAGATTGTTTTGCTTGATATATTAAGTCGAATGCCTTATTGTTTAAAGGATCTATGAATTCTTTTAAGCCTAAGTTATGGGTGAAACATGTAGAGAGATTATTTGATATTTTACCAATGATTGACAAGCAGAGGGTCGTCTTTGCTACGTTCAAATTAGAGAGAGAGGGCCTAAAATAGTGGGAGGATATTCTTCACAGGTTAAGTACAAATATTGATAGACCCTTAACCTGGAATAGGTTTAAGGAGGTTTTTCTTGATAGATACTTTCTTTATACCTCTGGAGCCAAACAAGATAGAGATTTTATTTATTTGGGGTAAATGTGTTGAATGTGGCTCAGTATGATAGCAGATTTGTGGTCTTATCAATTGTTGTACCAGAAATGGTAGACTTAGAGGAGAAAAAGTGTAAGAGGTTCATAGATGAACTATGTTTCAAGATTTGATCAAAACTATCTTACATGAGGCAAATGAATTATGTCAGATTAGTGGATATAGCAGATCAGATTGAGAATGATGTGATGAAAATTAGAGGAATGAGGAATTGGCAGAAGAAGTCTAGATTTGAGGAACCCATAGGTGGTACCAGTATGAGTGTGCAGGGTGGGAGACCACCCAGAGGAGGCATTGTTTGTCATAAGGAACTGAAGTACAAAGTCAGAGGCAAGCAAGATCTGTTACTTTTGTAGCTCAGAATACTATTGGTGGGACCCTTAGCTTTGGGAGATAGGTTATGGGAACTGTGAGTCATGGTAGAGGAAGTAAGTATGCCACCAAGAGGAAGGAGTAATCTGAAGTATGATTGCGAGACAGAAGCTTGTCATAGATATATTCATATAAGATATTTATCCCAGAATTGTCATAATTTGAAGTGCTTTATGTGTAGAGAATGTGGGCATATCAATGTTATTTGATCTTGGTGCAACCCATTCTTTTGCATCCAATGTTCATATGAAGTCAATTGAAGTATGTATTAGTCCTTTGATGCAAAGTATTTTTGTTGAAGTTCCCACTAGAGATAGAGTGATAATCATAACTGTTTACAAGGGTCGTGTGATTTGTATCAGTGATAGAGAATCTGAAGCTGATTTATTATCTTTGAATATGATATAATTTCATTTACTTTTGAGAACGAATTGGTTGTCGACATATTACGCTTAGGTTGATTGTTCCAGAAAGAATATAGTGTTCAAGATATGGACATGAGGAGTTTAACTTTCAGGGAGAACATAAGATACTCTCCAACTATCTTATTTTGCTCTGACCACTAAGAGATGGTTGAATAAGGGTTGTGAGGACTATTTGGCATACACAATGGATTCTAAAAAGGAAAATAGGAAGTTAGAAGAAATCTTAGTAGTGATAGATTTTTTCTGATGTATTTCTTGATGAGTTGTCTAGGTTGCCTCCTAGTAAGGAGATTAAATTTCTCTATTGATGTGATACCAGGTTCATCACATATATTTAATAGCATCCTACAGAGTGACACCCATTTAATTAAGAGAATTGGAAGTTAAAAAATTTTTAGATAAACAATTTATCGGACCTAATGTATTTGGGGAGCCCCTATGTTGTTCATGAAGGAGGAAGATGGAACGATAAGATTGTGTATAGACTACAAATAGTTGAATAAGAAAATACATCTTTTACCCTGGATAAATGAATTGTTTGATCTGTTGCAAGGAGTGAGAGTGTTTTCTAAGATAAACCTGAGATTAGGTTATCACCAGTTAAGGATAAAGGAGGGGGACGTGCTTAAGACTGCTTTTAGAACACGTTATCGTCATAAGTTTCTTGTGTAACAACCCATCCCAAGTTGGACACCCTCGAGAGGTTTCATCACATTTTGAAAATCCCAGCACGACACATATATGCAACAATAAAAATAATACTAACCAAAATTTTTACTGTAATAATCAACCCTCAATAGGGGAGGTACATCAATATGATATTAGCTCAAACATAATATACAACGTAAAATATATGAATATTTGTAAATAAAATTTTCATTTCATTTCCTCATTTGTCTAAGGATGTTGACACGTATGTGGCTTACAGAAAATGATTTCATTTGACTCTCAACCCACCAGACTATTTGTACTGTCTGCTACCTGAAATCATTGTACAATGAGGGATGAGCTTCACAAGCTCAATGAATTAAATTTACTAGAAGTATTCAATTTGAATAAATAACCTTTTAATATTTAATCGTTTATACCTCATATGACTGGATGATGGCATATAGTCTAATATTTAAATAATTCTTATCATATCATACTTCTATCTTTCTCACTATAATTGTCTCTCTGTGAGACTTATTTATTTATAAACAAATGCATAATATCAACAACACTTCAATAATAAAATCAATATGTAAAACAGATGCAATGCATAAATTATTATTAGAGAACGTCTTCCCAGTTGTCAACATGTTTTTTTTAATCTTAGACCGACCCCCTCTCGGTTCTTTCATTTCCAGCATATACCGGCTGTCACGGTTTTCCTTTATTTCCAATATATACCGGCTGTTATGGTTTTTTTTCAATTAGACAGGTCCCCTCCCGGTTCTTTTATTTTATACACATGCATATGAATAATGATATGAAATATACATATGAACAATAACATAAAAACAACATGAATTCAAAATATTAAATTTAGTTATCTTGTTTTTCCTCAAATTTCTACTTGATAAATTTCACTAATTTCTTTTCCTCATATATCACGTCAATTTATCAACCATAACTCATCAAGAATTTTATTTATCACCATTATTATTAAATCAACTCATTATTCTAATAATATTTCTTTTTACATAATAATTTTTTATATGTCTAATATTCATATCATACCTATCAATCAAATTTTTATCTACCACTAAAGCATAAGCTAATAATTTATTTTAATATTATCACGAAATATTTCTTTTTTATTTATTTAGATTACTTAAAGTAAATCTAACTCACCACGTAGCAATTAAAGCTACCTGTGGATCACCTCCTTACCCTTTTTGCTCATCTCGGCAATTTCTTCCGGTTGCTGATCGTCAACACCTGACATACTAATTATATTAAACTTATAATTTATTCTCATAATTTACACCCTTGGAAAATTCTCACTTTGAATTCCGAAAAATTTGATGTATGCTAAAAATTTAAAAATAAACATTATATATTTACCTTATGTTTTTCTTATAGCTTCCTGTGACTCTCTATAAAATTATCCCGTAAACTCCTTCAAAATTTTGCTCTTTCAACATTTCTTTCGGTTCCCAAGTGTTTAAAGAAATAAAGTAATTGAAGGAAAACCAAACGGGATTTGGTAAGTATAATTTATGTTTACGTATAAGTGTGTGTGTGTGTGTGTGTGTGTGTGTGTGTGTATATATATATATATATATATATATATATATATATATATATATATATATATATATATATATATATAAGTTTGCTGCAACAAAAATCTCGGCAGCTCAAATTTGTTTGTAAATTCATTTGGCAACTCAGCAGCCTTGCTGCCTTACATGCAGCAAGGTTGCTTTGTCTTGGAAACAGGTATTGCCAGCTTTTTTTTTCTTCTTCTTTTTGCTGGACATCCATTTTTTTATTTTTTCTTTTTCTGTCTCCCATTCTGGACGATTCCAGATTTTTTTTTTAAAAAAAAAATTGACTTTTTAATTTAAATATATATTATTTTAACTATATGACATATTTATTAAAGTACTTCTCTACCTTACTTTACAAATACGGGTATTACAATTTTACCCACCTTACAAAAATTTTGTCTCTGAAATTTCCTTACCTAATTCAAGAAAAAGTTTGGAGAAATCCTTCCTCATTCTTGTTTCATGCTCCCACGTAACTTCTTTGACATCTTTGTTCCGCCATAATATTTGAATCAAAGAAATGACTTTATTTCGCAAGACTTGTTCTTTGCTGTCTAAAATTCTGACCGATACTTACATAAAAGTCAAATCTTCCTGAAGTTTTATCGCTTGATTCGAGATACTATGGGATTCATCGTGTAAGTACTTTCTCAGCAGTGACACATAAAACACATTATATAATTGCTTTAACTCTGGAGGCAAATCCAAAAGATATGCTACTGGTCCAATTCTCTCGATCACCTAATCTGGCCCCACAAAATCTCGTGCTCAACTTTCTCTTCTTTTTAAATCTCAACATACCATTCCATGGAGATATCTTCAAAAATACCCAATCACCAACTTGGAACTCGAGAGGTCGTCTTCTTTTATTAGCATATCCCTTCTGTCTGTTCTGGGCTGCTCTAAGGTTCTCCCTAACCAGTTTGATCCTCTCAATAGTCAAATCTATCATTTCTGAGCCATATATCTTTCTCTCTCCAACTTCTTCCCAGCATACTGGAGTTTTACACCTTCTACAATATAAAGCCTCAAAAAGTGTCATCCCAATACTAGTTTGATACTGATTATTGTATGCAAACTCAATCAAAGGAAAATAAGCATCCCAGCTCACTGAGAAACTCAATAAACTTGCCCTCAGCATATCTTCTAGTATTTTGATGATTCTCTCCATTTGCCCATCAGTTTGTGGATGGAAAGCTGTACAAAACTGCAATTGCATACCCATAGCTTCTTAGAAACCCCTCCAAAATCTAGAGTTAAATCTAGAATCTCTATTTGATACGATACTCAAGGGTACTCCATGTAATTTTACTATATCCACTACATACAACTCAACCAACTTTTCTGGACTCCAGATAGTTTTAATAGGAATAAAATGTGAAGACTTAGAAAGTCTATCCACTATAACCCACACAACGTTAGGTCCCCTCTAGGTACGGGAAAAACCAGAGACAATCCATACTCACGTTTTCCCATGGCCACTCAGGTACTGGAAGAGGTTGTAATAAACCTACTGGATGTTTATTCTCAGACTTCACCTGTTGACAAGTCAAACACCTAGAATGTATTCCGCTACGTCCTTCTTCATCCTTGACCACCAATAGTTTTGTCTCAATCCCGTATACATCTTATTATTACCTGGGTGCATGGAATATACAGAATCATGAGCCTCCCTTAGTATCTCCTTTCTTATCTCCACATTATTGGGAACACAAACTCTAGGCCCCAATACCACCATACCATCTTCTCTAATTCTAAACTCGGTTAGCTTCCTACCTGATCTTCTCTATCCCCTCATCTCTACCCTATATCTGTAATAGACGATCAATAATAGAAGATTGTATCACCATATTTGCCATTAATACTCCTCTATCATTGATTCTCAACTACATCCTCATTCTTCTTAACTCTATCATCAAGCTAGTATTATGACTCCCAATAGTAGTTAATATCCTTGTAGCCTTTCTACTCAATGCATCAGCTACTACATTAGCCTTTCTTGGATGATAACGAATTGTATAGTCATAATCGCAAATCAGCTCCATCAACATTCTCTACCTCAAATTCAACTCCTTCTAGGTTGGTGAATGCGTCAAGCTTTTATAATTAGTAAAAATTTCACGATTGGCTCCATATAGATGATGTCTCCAAATCTTCAAAGCAAAAACTATTGCAGCCAATTCTAAATCATAGGTGGGGTAATTCCTCTCATGGTTCTTTAGTTGCCTAGATGCATAAGCTATAACTGTCCCATGTTGCATCAACACACATCCCAACTCCTGATGTGACGCATCACTATATACCACAAATCCTTCATCACCAGAAGGAAGCACTAATACCGGGGCAGTAGTCAGTTTTTCTTTCAACAGTTGGAAACTTCTCTCACATTCCTCCGACCATCTAAACTTCACGTCTTTCCTGATCAATTTAGTCAATGGTCGAGCAATCATAGAAATTTTTTGGATAAATCTCCTATAATAACCAGCCAACCCCAAAAAGCTTCTAGTTTCAATTACACTTGTGGGTCTTTCCCAATTCAACACTGCTTCTACTTTCTGTGGGTCAACTGCTATCCCCTCTCTTGACACAATATGCCCTAAGAAAGATATTTCACTCAACCAAAACTCACACTTAGAGAACTTTGCATATAATTTCTCTCTCCTCAAAATCTCCAACACTATCTCCAAATGTTGCATATGCTCATCTTCATTCTTGGAATATACCAAAATATCATCAATAAACACAATCATAAATCTACCCAAGAATGGTTTAAACACCCGATTCATAAGGTCCATAAATGCTGCATGAGTATTAGTCAACCCAAATGGCATCACCAAGAACTCATAATGGCCATAATGTGTCCTAAAGCACTCTTAGGCACGTCCCCCTCCTTTATCCCCAATTGATGATAACCCGATCTCAGGTCTATCTTAGAAAACACTCTAGCTCCTTGTAACTGCTCAAATAAATCATCTATCCTGGGCAAAGGATATCTATTCTTGATGGTGATCTTATTCAACTATCTACAATCAATACACAACCTCATTGTCCCGTCCTTCTTCTTGACAAACAACACAGGGGCTCCCCAAGGTGACATACTAGGTCGGATAAACTATTTATCTAACAACTCTTGAAGCTGAACTTTCAACTCTCTCAATTTAGTTGGTGCCATTCTATAAGGTGCTATGGATATGGGTGCTGATCTTGGAATCACCTCAATAGAAAACTCAAATTCCCTATTGGGAGGCAAACCAAACAACTCCTCAGGGAATATATTAGAAAAATCTTTCACTACCAAGATTTCTTCTAACTTTCTACTTTCCTTGCTAGAATCCACCACATATGCCAAATACCCATCACAAACCTTCTTCAACCATTTACTAGCAGTTAAGGCAGAAATAAGACAATTAGCAAGTATCTTACGTTCTCCCATAAAATTAAAATCTTCATGTCTGGGTATCTTAAACACCATATTTTTCTTAAAACAATCTACCCAAGCATGATATGCAGATAACCAATTCATCCCCATAATTAAATCAAAATCTATCATATTTAAAGGCAATAAATCAACTTCAAATTCTCTATCAGCAATATTAATCACACAACCTCGATAGATTGTCCTGATAATAACCTTATCTCTAGTAAAAACCTCAACAATAATCGTATGCATCAAAAGACTAGCTCTAGCATCAATAGATTTCGTATAAATACTAGATGCAAAAGAATGGGTTGCACTAGGATCAATCAATAATCTAGCAGGCCTACCAAGGATAGATATCATACCCATCACAACATCAGGAGTGGCTTGTGCATCCTGTTGGGTCAATGCATAGACTCTGCTATCTCTGGACTGAAACTGGCTGCCACATCCTCGCTCAGCTACTGATCCTTGACCTCTGCCCCGTACACTCCCTAATCCACCATCTCTCTCCACCGATCTTCTCCCAACACTTCCAACTCCTACATCAGTAGATTTCCTCGCTAGACAATCTGCAGCAACATGTCCTCCCCCACCACATATAAAGCATATCTGTGTAGGGCAATTCTGAGATAGATGCCCCGTCTGATTACATCTAAAGTAAGCTCTTACCTTTCGATCATACATCAGATTACCACTTCCCCTAGTAGTATACTTACTTCTCTACCATAACTCCCAAATCTAAGGGTCCCACCGGTATTACTCTGAGCTACGGAAGCAACAGATCTTGTTTGCCTCTGACTTTGCACTACAATTCCTTGTGACAAGGAATGCCCCCTCTGGGGTGATCTCTCTCCCTATACACCCATACTACTACCACCTCTAGGTCCCTCAAATCTATACCTCTTCAACCAATCTATCTTACCCCTAAACTCCATCAAATCCTTCTCAATCTGTAATGCTTTATCCACCAGTATAGCATAATTTTCTATGCCCATATAAGAGAGTTTAGTCCAAATGTCATAGTGTAATTCATCTAAAAATCTCTTACATTTTCTCTCATCTATATTCACTAATTTAGGTAAAAACCTTGACAGGGCTATGAATTTACTATCATATTCAGCCACCGATAAACTTCTCTATCTTAGATGAATAAAATCTCTCTCTTGTTGTGCCCGAAAGGTATCTGGAAAATACTTCGCAAAGAACTCATCCTTAAACTTACTCCAAGTTAAAGGTTATTCTACTTGTGTGCTTACCCTAGGCAAAATATCCTCCCACCATTGAAAAGCCTCACCCTCCACTATAAATGAAGCAAAAGTAACCTTCTGTCTATTTGACACTGGTAAGACCTCAAAATATTTTTTGACATATTTGATCCACTACTCAACTTCTATAGGATTTATAGATCCTCTAAAAGACTAGGGTTTAAACTTAAGAAATCTCACAAAACAATCATCTTGCATCTCATGTGCAAACACATCTTCTCCCTTATGAACCCCTTGCCTCACCATATCAGGTTCTCTTCTACTCCTTTTCCTCTAATCTTCTCTGCAGATTATTAGCCCTTTCTTCAGCTGCATTCATCCTCTCTATAGCACGATTAAGGGCTTCTCTCAATTCATCCTTCCTAACCTCAGATTCTCTCCCAGCTCTACTAGTACCACCTGCACTATCAATATGTTCCCTTACTGGAACCACAGATTCAACTTCCTCCTCTGCTTCAATTCTCCTAAAAATTGGGGGTCTACCACGTCCCCTCTGATTCAGAACTCTACCTCTAGCTCTAGCATGACCACGTGTCATCCTCAGACTTTGCATTTAAAATTAAGTTTATTTAAATCTTCCACTTTTTTTTTAAGTTCTCATGTAGTCTATAGAATCATAAAACCTAATGCTCGATACCAAACTTGTAATGACCCATCCCAAGTTGGCCACCTCCGAGACGGTGTCATCACATTTTGAAAATCCCAGCACGACACATATATGCAACAATAAAAATAATACTAACAAAATTTTTTATTGTAATCCTCAACCCTCAACAGGGGAGGTACATCAATCTGATATTAGCTTAAACATAACATACAACATAAAATACATGAATATTTACAAATAAAATTTTTATTTCATTTTCTCATTTGTCTGAGGATGTTGACACGTACGTGGCTTAAAGAAAATGATTTCGTCTGACTCTCAACCCACCAGACTATTTGTCCTGTCTGCTACCTGAAATCATTGTACAATGAGGGATGAGCTTCACAATCTCAGTGAATTAAATTTACTAGAAGTATTCAATTTGAATAAATAGCCATTTAATATTTAATCATTTAGACCTTATATGACTGGATGATGGCATATAGTCTAACATTTATATAATTCCTATCATATATTACTTCTATGTCTCTTTCACACTATAATTATCTCCCTGTGAGACTCATTTATTTATAAATAAATGCATAATATCAACAACACTTCAGTAATAAAATTAACATGTAAAACAGATGCAATGCATGTATTATTATTAGGGAATGTCTTCCCACATGTCGACATGTTTTTCTTTTTATCTTAGACCGGCCCTCTCCCGGTTCTTTTATTTCCAACATATATCGGCTTTCATGGTATTTATTTCTAGCATATACCAGCTGCCACAGTTTTCCCTTATTTCCAGCATATACCGACTGTCACGGTTTTCCTTTATTTCCAGCATATACCAGTTGTCACGGTTTTTTTCAATTAGACCAGCCCTCTCCTGGTTCTTTTATTTTATACACATGCATATGAATAATGATATGAAATATGCATTTGAACAATAATATAAAATCAACATGAATTAAAAATATTAAATTTAGTTATCCTGTCTTTCCACAAATTTCTACTTGATAAATTTCACTAATTTCTTCTCCTCATATATCACATCAATTTATCAACCATAACTCATCAAGAATTTTATTTATCACCATCATTATTAAATCAACTAATTATTCTAATAATATTTCTTTTCGAATGATAATTTTCTACATGTCCAATATTCATATCATACCTATCAATCAAATTTTTATCTACCACCAAAGAATAAGCTAATAATTTATTTTAATATTATCACTAGATATTTTATTTTTTTATTTAGATTACTTAAAGTAAATCTAACTCACCATGTAGCACTTAAAGCTACCCATGGATCACTTCATTGCCCTTTTTGCTTCTCTCAGCAATTCCCCCCGGTTACTGATCATCAACACCTGACATAATAATTATAATAAATTTCTAATTTATTCTTCATAATTTACACCCTTTAAAAATTCCCACTTTGAATTCCGGGAAATTCAATGTATGCTAAAAATTTAAAAATAAACATTATGTATTTACCTTATGTTTTTCTTAGAGCTTCACGTGACTCTATATAAAATTCTCCCGTAAACCCCTTCAAAATTTTGCTCTTTCAACCTTTCTTTCGGTCCCCAAGTGTTTAAAGAAATAGAGTAATTAAAGGAAAACCAAATGAGATTTGGTAAGTATAATTTATGTTTACGTATAAGTGTGTGTATATATATATAAGTTTACGGCAACAAAAATCTCGACAGCTCACATTTGTTTGTAAATTCATTTGGCAACTCAGCAGCCTTGCTGCCTTACATACAGCAAGGTTGTTTTATCTTGGCAATAGGTGTTGTCATCTGTTGCCAGCTTTGTTTTTAAAAAAATTGACTTTTTGCATTTAAATATATATTATTTTAACTCTATGACGTATTTATTAAAGTACTTCTTTACCCTTACTTTACAAATACGGGTATTACATTTTGTGATGTTATTTGGATTGACTAATGTTCTAGAAACATTCATGGACTTGATGAATAAAATGTCTGAACCATTTCATGATAATCTTGTGGTTGTGCTCATCGATAACATCTTGGTGTATTCTAAGACTAAGAAATAGCCTGTAAAACATTTAGAAATTGTGTTGGAGATTTTGAGGCGAGAGAGATTGTATGCTATAATTTCCTAAATGTGAATTTTGGTTGAAAGAAATGACCTTCTTGGAACATGAAATATTGAGAAATGGCATAACAATTGATCCAAAAAAGGTAGAGGCAATGTCAAGTTGGAAGAGACCAACTAATGTGACTTAGATTATGATCTTCTTGGGGTTAGCTGGTTATTATAGAAGATTCTTTCAAAAATTTTCTATTATTATAATATTGTTGAATAGACTGACCAGGAAAGAGGTGAGATTTTTATGGTGAGGGAAGTGTGAGAAAAATTTCCAATTACTAAAGGAGAAATTGACTACAACTCCAGTATTGGTGTTTCCTTCTGGTGATAAAGGATTTGTGGTGTATAGTGATGCATCACATCAATGATTAGGATATGTGTAATATAGGAAAGCTATGGCCCATACTTCTAGGCAATTGAAGATTCATGATAGAAATTACCATACTCATGACTTAGAGTTGGCTGCTATAGTGTTTACTTTAAAGATTTGAGATATCATCTGTATGAAGCCACTTGTGAGATATTCATAGGTTATAAGAGTTTGACATACTTACTTGCCCAAAGAAAGTTAAATTTAAGGCAAAGATGGTGGATGTAGTTGATTAGTAACTAAGATTGTACAATTCACTATCATCAAAAAAATGCGAAGGTGATAGCTGATCCATTGAGTAGAAAGTCCACAATAAGGTTAACTGCTATTGGGAGTCCTGATGTGAAATTGATGATAGATTTAAGAAAGATAATAATGATGTTGAATATCAATGATAGAGGATAATGGTTAACGAATATGGTTGTATAGTCATCCATAGTAAATGTTTTAGAGATGCAAGGTAAAGATGAAGAGATAGAAAAGATTAAGCATTGAGTGCTTACTAGAAAGCAATATGAGTTCAAAAATTTGAAATGAGGGTATTTTAGTATTGGAACATGAAAAACGTGTTCTCATTAATGCAAAGTTGAGAAAGGAGATAATGAGAAAGGCAGATGATGAAGTAGATTCGATGCAACCAAGTAATAATAAGATGTATAGAGGCTTAAGACATAATTTCTGGTGGTCAGAATTAAAGAATGATGTAGTTGAAATTGTGAGATTGTATGGAGCACCATTAAGCATAGTGTCAAATAGAGATGCTAGATTTATATCTTGGTTTTGGAAAGGCTTTCAGAAAGCCATAGGTACACAGTTGCAATTTAATATAATTTTTCATGCTCAGACAGAAAGGATTATTAGAGTACTAGGAGATATGTTAAGGGCAAATGTGATGAGTTTCTCAATAAGTTTGGATGCTTACATGCCATCGATTGAAATTGCTTATAATAACCAGTATCAAACTAGTATTGGGATGGCACCGCTTGAGACATTGTATGTTAGGAGGTGTAGAACTCCTATAAGTTGGGAAGAAATGGTAGAGAGAAATATATTTGGTCCACCAATTATTGAGTTAACAACTGAGAGGATCAAACTAGTTAGAGAGAACCGTAAAGTAGCACTGAGTAGACCGAATAGTTATGCTAATAATAGAATAAGACCTCTTGAATTTCAAATAGATGATTGGATGTAAATAAAAATATCTCCATGAAAAGATGTGTTGAGGATCAAAAAGAAAGAAAAGTTGAGTCTGAGGTAAGTGGGACCCTATGAGGTTGTTGAGAAAGTTGGGCCAGTTTTGAGTAGCCTGGATTTGCCTCCAGAATTAAAACATTTATATAATATATTTCATGTTTCACTTTCATGAAAGTGTTTACATGATGAATATTATAATATTTCGAGCTAAGCTATAGAAATTCAGAAAGATTGGGCTTATATACAAGTACTAGTGAGAATTTTAGACTGCAAAGAACAAGTCTTGTATAATAAAAATAATTTCATTAGTTTAAGTTCTGTGGTGGAATAAGGATGTTGAAGAGATTACATGAAAATGTGAGACAATTATGGAGAAATATTATTCACAATTGTTTCTTGAGTTAGGGAAGGAAATTTTGGGGACAATTTTTATAAGGTGAGTAGAATTGTAATAACTATATTCGTAAAGTAAGGGTAAAGAAGTAATTTAATAAATATGACATAGAATTAAAATAAAATATATGTAAAAGGTTTACTATTATTTGAACAAAACAATTCTTTTAAAAAAAATTGTGGCAGCATGAAGTTGAAGAAAAACAAAGAAAAAGGAAAAAAAATTGAAAGTTAAAAAAAAGGAAAAAAAAACGTGGCAACATGTGGCAACACCTGCTGCCAAGAAAAAAGGAAGACATTTGCATGTTATACACATTTCAATTTCGTGGCATGAGTTGGGGGGGGGGGGCTGCTAAGGTTGTGATTTTACATAAATAGTTTAGTTTTTTTCTTTTATTTATTTCTTACCAAATCCTGTTTGGTTTCTTCCTTTTACAATTCAAGCTACTTATTTTCTCTAAACACTTGGGGACCGAAAGAAAGGTTGAAAGAGCAAAATTTTGAAGGGATTTACGGGAGAATTTTATAGAGAGTCACGGAAAGTGCTAAGAAAAACAGAAGGTAATAATGTGAAGTTTATTTTTGAATTTTAGCATAAATGAAATTTCTCGAAATTAAAAGTGGGAATTTTCAAAGGGTGTAAATTAGGAAGAATTGAAGAATAAATTAGATATTTAATATACATATTATGTCAGGTGTTGATGATCAGCAACTGAGGGCAATTACTAAAAGGAACAAGAAAGACAATGAAATGATCCACGGGTAGCTCTAAGTACTACGTGGTGAGTTAGATTTACTTTAAGTAATCTAGATAAATAGTGATAATATTAAAATAAATTATTAGCTTATACTTTGGTGGTAGATGAAAAATTGATTGATAGGCATGATAGGAATTTTGGACATGTGAAAATTATCATGTGAGAAATAATATTTTTAGAATAATAAGTTGATCTAATAATAAAAGCGATAAGTGCAATTCTTGATGAGCTATGGTTGATGTTTTGATACGAATTATGAGGAGATGAAATTTAGTGGATCTTGAAAAGCTATGATGGATGATTTGAAGTGATTTATGAGGAGAGAAATTTAGTGGAATTTCTTTTAATAATAAATTGAGAATAATCAAGATAACTAATTTAAATATTTGAATTTATGTTTGTTTTTATATTATTGTTCATATGCATGTGTATAAGATAAAAGAATCGGGAGGGGGCCAGTCTAATTGAAAAATCGTGACAGCTGGTATATGCTGGAAATAAAAAAACAGGAGGGGGCTGGTCTAAGATAAAAACATGTCGACATGTGGGAAGACGTTCCCAAATTATAATTCATGCATTGCATCTGTTTTAAATATTGATTGCATTACTGAAATGTTGAAGTGTTATTTGTTATTGCACTTTTATTTATAGATAAATGAGTCTCACAGAGAGACAGTTCTGGTGAGAAAGAAGCCTAGAAGTATGATATGATAAGACCTATCTAAATGATAGACTTTATGCTGTGAACCTCATAACGAGGTAATTATAAGATAATTGATGGTCTTAAGGTGAACCAATATATAAGAAGAAGAGATTGATAGAGAATGTGACTTATGGTATGTGTAGTGATAGTAGAATGCTATTATCAAGTTGTATGAGAAATAAATAATTAAATATTGAAAGACCATTTATGCAAATTGAATACTTCTAGTAAATTTAATTCACTAGGCTTGTGAAGCTCATCCCTCATTGTACTATGATTTCAGGTAGCAGGCAGGAAAAATAGTTTGGTGAGTTGAGGTTCAGACGAAATCATTATCTGTAAGCCATGTAAGTGTCCACATCCTCAGACTAATGAGAAAATAAAATAAAATTTTAATTGCAAATATCCATGCATTTTATGTTGTATATAATGTTTAAGTCAAGATCAGAATGATGTATCTCCCCTGTTGAGGGTTGAGGATTGATGTACAAATTTCTATTGGTGTTATTTTTATTATTGCATATATGTATCATGCTGAGATTTTCAAAATGTGATGACACAGTCTTGGGGGTGGCCAACCCGAGATGGGTTGTTACAACTATATACTTTGTTTTATACATATTTTACTATACTTCGCACATTCTACTGTTTTTTTTTTTAATTTCAAAAACCGGTAAGGACATAAATTCATCATTTATACATTAAAATGTAGCATCTATTAAATAAATATAATTTCAAAATGAATGTAATTCTTATATCTACAAATAATTAATCAACATTGGCAATTATAGTCGATAAACTAAACTGGCATATATTGTAAAAATAATTTTATACCATAATTCAATTCATGTGAACAATCAAAATCATTCTTAATTTTTTATATCCTTATTATATTCAAATTTTGTATGTTTCAATAGACAATTTGTCTTACCTCATCTTAAAAATTTGTATTTTTATCAATATCTATTAGCTTTTTTTTTCAATCTCCACTTTATATTTAAATTTTGTATATTTCGATATTTAAACTTAACTTATTTTATCTTTAAAATCCTGCATTTTTTATTAGCTTTATCTATATATATTAGCTTTCTTTTCTCTTTATTATATTCATATTTTTTATCTAATAGCTTTTCAACTACTCATTATACTTAAATTTTTTATCAGAGCTATTAGCTTTTTTCTCTTGTCAGAAAATTTAAATTTTGTATCTTTTCGTTATATTACATTTTTTATATTTTAATATTCAGTCTATCTTCTTTTTATCTTAAAAATTTTAGATTTTTTATCTATTAGTTTTATCTATATCAATTGCATTTTTTATCTCTTCATTTTTTTCAAAAATTTTATATCTCAATATACAACTTATCACACTTCTTACTAAAAATCTTATATTTTTTTTTATCATTATCTATTAGTTTTTCTATCTCCTCATTATATTCACACTTTTTATATTTCAATATTTAAACTTATCTTATTTTATCTTAAAAAACATGATTTTTTCTATTTTTTTCTCGTCCTTATATTCTATTAATTTATCTAATATTTTTTCAACTACTCATTATATTCAAATTTTATATCAAAGCACTTTTTTTTATCTATTAACCTCTTTGTCTCCTCATTATATTAAAATTTGTTCAATCTTATTTCATCTTAAAAATCAAGCATTTTTTATCTATTAGTTTATCTATATCTATTAGCCTTTTTATCTTTTCTTTATATTCAAATTTTATATATTTCAATATCAAACT
Source organism: Bretschneidera sinensis (assembly GCA_023935145.1). Taxonomy (NCBI): domain Eukaryota; kingdom Viridiplantae; phylum Streptophyta; class Magnoliopsida; order Brassicales; family Akaniaceae; genus Bretschneidera; species Bretschneidera sinensis. The sequence goes on along the minus strand of CM043698.1, from coordinate 67,776,615 downwards.
TATCTTGTTTCATCTAAGCAAAAAGATTATCAATATCTATTAGCTTTTTTATCTCCTCATTATATTTAAATTTTATATATTTCAATATTCAAACTTTTACTTATTTCATTTTAAATTTTTTTTTTTTGTCGATCACCTTAATCTATATGTATTAGTTTTTTTTATTATATTCGGAGCATTTTTATCTATTAGCTTTTTAACTACTCATTATATTCATTTTTTCTATAAGAGCATTTGTTTATCTATTAGTTTTATCTATATATCTTAACGTTTTCTTTTTATCTCCTTATTACATTCAAATTTTGTATCTACTCAGTATATTAAAATTTTGTGTATTTAATTATTAAGTGTATCTGATTCTATCTTAAGAATCCTGCAATATTTATTTATCAGCTTTATATATACTATCTCTTAGCTTTTTTTAATTTCCTCATTATATTCAAACTTTGTATATATATACATCTTATCTTAGATCATCTTAAAACTCTTATATTTTTTATCTAAAAGGTTTATCTATATCTGTTTTTTATCTTCTCATTATATTCATATTTTCATTTTTATATATTTCAATATTCAGACTTATCTTACTTCATCTTAAATGTTATGAATTTTTTGCACATCGTATAGAATATGCGTTGAATTTATTTTTTTTTAGGAAATAATTATTTTCAAATTATTTCAGCATAGTTGAGCAGCATATATATATATATATATCAAACTGATTTTTGAAGATTCTTCGGCCAATACAACCTTGACGCAGAAGAAGGAGAAGAAATTTGAGGCACCGTACAAGATGTTTTCGGCACCTAACCCAAGCACTCCTCATTGTAAAAAAGTAAAAAAATTATAACATAATATAAAGTAAATGCATGTATATAATATACAATTTATTAAAATATTAGAATTTCATTAAGTAAAATATAATAGTATATACTTCCCAATAAGTCCACTAAGGAAAGCAAGAGATTTGAAAACCGAAAAACAAAAAGAACATGGAGACAAATGCAAAAAGTGAGAGAAATTATTCTTTGGCAAAACATAGAAAGATTTAAGTAAAATATAATAACATACCAATAATTTCTACTCAGTGGAGCAAAGTTAGATAAAGAAAGCGAAAAAAAATTTGGTGACATATATATACAGAAAGTGTAAAAAGATAACTTGAAGATTTATTAAAAAAAGAAATTTGTGCTGATCTTCCCAATGCTTTTTGGGAACGAAAAAGACATGTATTTTCTTTGCCATATGAACCAGGCTTTGATGAGAAAAATATTCCATCTAAGTCCAGACCTATACAGATGAATCAAGAATTATTAAAATATTGCCAAGAAGAAATCAAAACCCTTTTGGGTAAAGGACTTATTAGACCTAGCAAATCCCTTTGGAGCTGCTCTGCCTTTTATGTCCAAAAACAAGCTGAACTCGAAAGAGGAGCTCCAAGACTCGTCATCAACTATAAACCACTCAATATAGTCCTGCAATGGATTAGGTATCCAATACCTAATAAAAATGATCTTCTCAACAGATTACATGATGTAACTATATTTTCCAAATTTGATTTAAAATCAGGATTTTGGCAAATACAAATAAATGAGAAAGATAAATATAAAATAGCTTTCAATGTCCCATTTGGTCATTACGAATGGAATGTAATGCCCTTTGGACTCAAAAACGCACCTTCAGAATTCCAGAATATTATTAACGATATCTTCAATGATTATTCCAAATTTAGTATCACATACATTGATGATATATTAATATTTTCAAAATCAATAGATCAACACTTTAAGCATTTGAAAACATTTTTCCAAATCATCAAGACTAATTGATTAGTTTTATCCATGACAAAAATGAAATTACTTCAAAAAAAAGTTAGATTTTTAGGACATGTAATTTATCAAGGAACTATCAAACCAATTGACAGGTCTATTGAATTTGCAAATAAATTTCCCGATGAAATAAAGGACAAGACCCAATTACAAAGGTTTTTAGGCTGTTTAAACTACATATCTGACTTCTTTCCTCAGCTCAGACAAATCTGTGAACCTTTATATAAAAGGCTTCGCAAGAATCCTATCCCATGGTCACAACAACACACTGATGTGGTTAGATTACTTAAATCCAGGGTTGTGAGTCTTCCTTGCTTAGGAATTCTTAATCCTCATAATAAAATCATCGTTGAAACAGATGCCTCTGATATAGGATATGGAGGTATTCTCAAACAGATTCTTCCTCAAAACTACAATGAACAAGTTGTCCGATTCCATTCTGGTATATGGCTTGGAGCACAAAAAAATTACTCTACTATCAAAAAAGAGATTTTATCAATTGTTTTATGTATTTCCAAATTCCAAGATGATTTGTATAATAAAACCTTTTTATTACGAGTAGATTGCAAATCAGCAAAAGAAATTTTACAAAAAGATGTTCAAAATCTTGTTTCTAAACAAATATTTGCCAGATGGCAAGCAATATTGAGTGTCTTGATTTTGATATTGAATACATCAAAGGAGAGAACAATTCCCTGCCTGACTTCCTCACACAGGAAATTTTGCAGAATCCAAACACGATCGATAAAGCATGAGTACAAATCAAAAAGGAAAGCAGAAGGTGCCATCACCTTCAAACAAACCTCAAACTCTGGCAAATTATGACACAAAAGGCCAAAACCAAAATCAAAACCAAATCCCAATACAGCCACGAACCCCACAAAGACCAAACAGATTTGTCTCCCTTGAAGAATTCCCAAATCTTTTATCCTTATCTTACGCCCAAACATTATCTTCTCAACAAACGTTACCCACTCAAAACCCCAGCCAATATATCCAAAAACCTCATCAGGAATATATCAGATGTGTAAGCCTTGATAGACCTACAAATGATCCTGATATTATAAATGATTATCTTTATACTAACAAGATTTTCCCTGCAGGTTTTCACTTTATTCCTGAGGATTCAAAGAAAACCCAAAAATTCTATGAGCTGATACTGATTGATTCTCAATCAGCTGAGATAACACACACAAAAGACCCAACAAATCCCAACTTTATTACCTACTCCAAATGCAAAATACTCAAGGTGATTTCCCCAGAAAAAATCAAAGACCATTACCAACCAAAAGCCTTTTCCATACCATTCGTGCCTCCCACCTATAATTATCATGACTATCAAATGGCATGGTACAATATGTTTTTTATTAGACCCAAATCACATTCAAGGTTTATATTTTTTGACAAAAAAATGCAAAATTGATCTTCCAGTATGGTTTTTCGACTGGTGGATTTTGTTTGGCAGTGATCCAGCTATTCTGCCTCCTCCTATCAAAGAAGCCCTCATACATTTCAAAGAAAACACCACTGAAGAAAAAACATATTCTCATGAAATGCATTTTCATGCAATTTTCTCTATTCCATGGATTATTTCATGGGATTATGTTATTACTGGAACCCCTTCAGACATCTTGGCCATTAAGAGAAACTTCAAAGTTAAATGGTGGGCAAAATATGATTGCTCACTGGCCACCATCCAAGTTATTAAAAATTGGTTTTTTGACAATCCTTGTTATTCCAAAAAATACCAAAACTGACCAAGTTCAAATTCTTCTGGAATTAAGAAATTATCAAAACAAGAAAAGAATAAAAAATTGTTGGAAGAGTTGTCTCAATTATCTGATAGTGATGAGAGTACCTAGTCTCCAGATGATGACCTAAATAAGACTCCTGAACAGTTTACTCAGGACCCGTATGATGCATTTGATCTCTCTTAAAAAAAAGGCAAAAAAGATGCCCGACAAAGCATCTCTGAAAAATCAAAAAAGCAACAGGTGACCGACAAAGCATCTCTTAAAAACAAAAAGCAAAAGCTAAAGATTCAAATCATCTCTGAAAAGCAAAAGCAAAAGCTGAAGATTCTCCCACAAAGCATCTCTACAAAGCAAAAGTAAGAAGAAAAGTAATGATTCTCCTGTCAAAGACATGATTTCCCTGAGCACGGATTTCAAACCATTTGAAGTACGCCAAGAATCCCTATAAATATGTATTCAAATGATGTAATAGAGAGAGTTTTTCTGAGCGAGCTTTACTTGTAAAAGAGCGAGTGTGTGATCAGTTGTGAGTATGAGATTAGTTATTTGCTTGCTTGCTGTTTTACACTATAAGCTTCTTACTCTTTCAAATTCATATATTGTAATTTCTATTTCATATAATAAAAGGAAAGTCTTTTTAGGCTTTTTATAATTTCGTTTCTTGAAAAATTTTCTTTTCTTTTTATTTACAGCAGAAATGGCTCTTAGGGTTTCATAGCCATATTGGCTACAAAATGATCCTAATTCTTTTCTGCTTTGGCTTAACTCTGATTTTATTTTTGATTTTAATTTGAGATCAGTGCATATAGCTAATCCTTCGTTATTCACGAAGTTGATTAGATCACCATAGGTGAGGTTATCATATGGTATAGATCCATTATTTTGATCTCTTATCCTTCTTCTCACTTTTTCTATAAATAATTTTAGAAGTCTGGATATAAATCTTTTTTTCCAATATGAATTATTGCAGTCTTTTCTAGTAAAGACTTTGGCAAGAAAAACATCTCTATACCATCTAAAGTCTTGTAAAGTTGGACAGGTTAAATTTGAAATTATTTCTGAATTTCTTTCTCGAATTTTTTTCAGGTCTCCTAAGAAGTGTTTGGTGATGGCAAATATGAGAGTTTCAACAGCATTTTCTTGGTATACTGGTATAGTCCTAGAAGTTGTATTCCCAGTTTCAGGATCTTGAAATGTTTGGGTTGTGTAAGTTTGAATTACGGCTTCAAGAACGTCATGACGATCTTGATCTGATAAGTAATTATCCTACCATCCTCTTAATGCACCAGTGAAACCGGCAGTAAGGATGTAAGCAATTTTCTTATCAGAATAATCAGGTTTTGTTTTGTAGGCCGTAGCTGCTATTGTCATTTCTTGGAGGATATTCAATATTTGATGTTCACTTTGACCATCAATATTCCACTCACAAATAGAACTGTCATCATATTTTGATCTTGCATCATTAGGGGCATCTTCATATTAAAGATCAGGGGTTGTAGGTCTTGGGTAGTAATTCCTAGTTTGTGGTAGTGGTGCGTTTCTAAAATTTCTTCTGTAAATTTTGTTAATCTCACTGGGTCTTGAAGTATTAACAGAATCTTTTATTTCATTGATAATATCTTGTTCTATTATATTAATATTATTTGAGGGTCTTTCTATTTGGTTATTAATTGTTAATACTTTTAATTTATCGTCTATTTCTCATAATAAATCTTTATTGTTATCATTTTTAAGTCTTATTAAATTTTCTCGGTCAATATTAGGTGGAGTGAAAATTGGTTTTGACAGTTGGGGTGTGATGATTTTTTGAATAGGCGTAGTGAATTCTCTGCCTGGGGCTTTTGGAGTTAGTGTACTAATCTTTTGGTCAACTGAGTTTATGGTAGTAGATATGGACTCTACTTGACTAGACAAAGTATGTAGGTTTTCGTTAGTATAGTTGTTTTGGGAGTAAATATTCGTTATGTCTTTAAACTTAACTTCTCGATCATCAGCGCCAGATCCTTGTTTAAAGGGAGAGGCTATGATCTGAGTTTGTAAATGGGGAATTTTGCCAGTAATCTCTTGTAAAGGGGGATGTACAGATAAAGATGTTTGGTTACTAGTTGTTGTCCACAATTGTTCTAACTATTGGATAACATCTATTTCTTTGGCTTTTTCTAAACCAGGATGATTTTTTGTAAAAGGATTATAAATTTTATTATTAAATGTATATATTTCAAAGAAGTCAAATAAATACATATTACTTTGTATTTCTTTCATATGATTGTACCATTCTTCTCTAATTTGAGATCTTGATGCTTCAGAAAAGTTTGCCATAAAACAATCCGATTTTACTTTATTTGCTTCAGATAAGAAATCATTTTTCAGTTTAATTTTGTAAATCTCAAAATCTGAACTCATTATGACATTTAGTTCATCATATACATACATATCAGACTTAGTAAGAGAAGCGTCTCTTATAGCCTGTTTGGTGGATTCCGCTATTTGAGATTGATCAACAGTTGATTTGAAGGAATTAGTTTCTGTATAAAAGCTTTTGGGAATTATAGGACCAAAATTCACTCCTACAAGGTTTAGAGAGTTTCTAGAAGAAGAAACATCAAAGTTATTCCTTGGGGGAATAATTTGGGGGTCTTCATATGATGGAGATCTAAATTTTCTAGAACTAGATATTCTGGAAATACAAGGAGGAAGAAGAGGTGTATTAGGTGCAAACCTAATAACAACACTTCCGTATCTATTTTCTTCAATTTGGGAAACATTGGTATTAGCAATGTTTCTTAAAGGGCATAATTCATCAAATTTCCAACAATCGGGGATTGTAATTTGATCCCATTTCAAAAGTTTGGGGGTTATAGTATTGGCATGAAAAGTGTTTGCCTCTAATAATAAAGTTTCTCCTGGCTTGGTTTGAAGAAGGGCTTTGGGATTAACTTTAGTTGTCATGACTTTGTAAAAGACTTTAAATATCAATATTAAATTTTTTGTTCCAGTTTTGATGTCTAGACCTTTTAATTGGATGTCTAAAGTTAATGTGTCAAGAATATTAGGATCATGCAAGTCTATGGTGAAAATTGGATAACAGTTGAAATAAACTGGTCCATTATGTAAATTTGATTGTATTAACGATAATAGTGAATTTGAAAAGTTAAGATGCCTTGCATCTCTAAGCATCATCATTACAAGAGTATCTATACCTAATCGATATAAAGGTTTGATAGCTACTTGGACTAGTCCTAAGTGTAAGTATCTAAATCCTTCTTGTTTGTGTTTTTGGATTGCTGGTAAAGAAAGTAATTTAATACTCTCATTTTCGTTTTTGATGGAATAAGTTTGTTCTGTTGTCTTAATTGAATAATCAGTTTTGAAATCGAAAGTTCCTATTTGATATATTCTATTTATATTTTACTTAGGTATATGCCAGTTGAGCAGATCTTGCTCAATCTTGGCAATATTGACTTCTTGACTATTCATGGGGCTATTGGCACTTTGACTCATATGATCATCTAATTGATTATCATACCTTGGAGGGGATGATGTGTTTGAACCGGACACGGACGAATCATCGCCCTGCCGGCGTCTCCTAAAAAGTCTATTCATAATCTATTAATGTTACTGTAGACAAAACACGAAGATGTTAAACAGTGAAGATTTCCTGCCGGGACCACCCTAACACTGAGCTGACCAACGGATTTACGTGGGTTGACCAAAGGCCTTACACAAAAACCAGACACCGTAGAACAGCAGATATAAAATAACAACAACACCAGAAAGAGTATGAACAAGATAATCTAAGAGAACAGCATGGCTCTGATACCAAATGTAAGCAAGATCGAAAACAATAAAAATAATTATAATAAACAGTAATAAATTTCAATAATTATAATAAACAATAATAAATTTTAATTTTGAAAATATTTACTTTTGATATATATATATATATATATATATATGAAATAAAAATTACAATATATGAATTTGAAAGAGTCAGAAGCTTACAGTATAAAACAGGAAGCAAGCAAATAACTGATCTCACACTCACAACTGATCACACACTCGCTCTTTTACAAGTAAAGCTCGCTCAGAAAAACTCTGCCTATTACATCATTTGAATACATATTTATAGGGCTTATTGGCGGACTTCAAATGGTTTGAAATCCGTGCTAAGGGAAATCATGTCTTTGACAGGAGAATCATTACTTTTCTTCTTCCTTTTGCTTTGCAGAGATGCTTTGTGGGAGAATCTTTAGCTTTTGCTTTTGCTTTTCAGATATGCTTTGAATCTTCAACTTTTGCTTTTTGCTTTTCAGAGATGCTTTGAATCTTCAGCTTTGGCTTTTTGCTTTTCAGAGATGCTTTGTCAGTCACCTATTGCTTTTTTGATTTTTCAGAGATGCTTTGTCGGGCATCTTTTTTGCCTTTTTTTTTTAAGAGAGATCAAATACATCATATGGGTCCTAAGCAAACTGTTCAGGAGTCTTCTTTAGGTCATCATCTGGAGACTGGGCACTCTCATCACTATCAGATAATTGAGACAACTCTTCTAACAATTTTTTCTTCTTTTCTTATTTTGATAATTTCTTAATTCCAAAAGAACTTGAAATTGGTCGGTTTTGGAAATTTTTGGAATAACGAGGATTGTCAAAAAACCAATTTTTAATAACTTGGATGGTGGCCAGTGAGCAGTCATATTTTGCCTACCATTTAACTTTGAAGTTTCTTTTGATGGCCAAGATGTCTGAAGGGGTTCCTGTAATAACATAATCCCATTAAATAATCCACGGAATAGAGAAAATTACATGAAAAAGCATTTCATGAGAATATGTTTTTTCTTTAGTGGTGTTTTCTTTGAAATGTATGAGGGCTTCTTTGATAGGAGGAGGCAGAATGGCTGGATCGCTGCCAGACAAAATCCACCAGTAAAAAAACCATACTGGAAGATCAATTTTGCATTTTTTGTCAGAAAATATAAACCATGAATGTGATTTGGGTCTAATGAAGAATATGTTGTACCATGCCATTTGATAGTCATGATAATTATAGGTGGGAGGCACGAATAGTATGGAAAAGGCTTTTGGTTGGTAATGGTCTTTGATTTTTTCTGGGGAAATCACCTTGAGTATTTTGCATTTGGAGTAGGTAATAAAGTTGGGATTTGCTGGGTCTTTTGTGTGTGTTATCTCAGCTGATTGAGAATCAATCAGTATCAGCTCATAGAATTTTTGGGTTTTCTTTGAATCCTCAGGAATAAAGTAAAAACCTGCAGGAAAAATCTTGTTAGTATAAAGATAATCATTTATAATATCATGATCATTTGTAGGTCTATCAAGGCTTGCACATCTGATATATTCTTGATGAGGTTTTTGGATATATTGGCTGGGGTTTTGAGTGGGCAACATTTGTTGAGAAGATAATGTTTGGGCATACGATAAGGGTAAAAGATTTATGAATTCTTCAAAGGAAACAAATATGTTTGGTCTTTGTGGGGTTCGTGGCTGTATTGGGATTTGGTTTTGATTTTGGTTTTGGCCTTTTGTGGCATAATCTGCCAGAGTTTGAGGTTTCTTTGAAGGTGATGGCACCTTCTGCTTCCCTTTTTGATTTGTACTAATGCTTTATCGCTCGTGTTTGGATTCTGCAAAAATTCTCGTGTGAGGAAGTCAGGCAGAGAATTGTTCTCTCCTTTGATGTATTCAATATCAAAATCAAAGACACTCAATATTGCTTGCCATTTGGCAAATATTTGTTTAGAAACAAGATTTTGAACATCTTTTTGTAAAATTTCTTTTGCTGATTAGCAATCTACTCGTAATAAAAAAGTTTTATTATACAAATCATCTTGGAATTTGGAAATACATAAAACAATTGATAAAATCTCTTTTTTGATAGTAGAGTAATTTTTTTGTGCTCCAAGCCATATGCCATAATGGAATCGGACAACTGGTTCATTGGAGTTTTGAGGAAGAATCTGTTTAAGAATACCTCTATATCCTACATCAGAGGCATATGTTTCAATGACGATTTTTGCCCGAGGATTAAGAATTCCTAAGCAAGGAAGACTCACAACCCAGGATTTAAGTAATCTGACCACATCAGTGTGTTGTTGTGACCATGGGATAGGATTCTTGCGAAGTCTTTTATATAAAGGTTCACAGATTTGTCTGAGCTGAGGAAAGAAGTCAGATATGTAGTTTAAACAGCCTAAAAACCTTTGTAATTGGGTCTTGTTCTTTATTTCATCGGGAAATTTATTTGCAAATTCAATAAACCTATCAATTGGTTTAATAGTTCCTTGATAAATTACATGTCTTAAAAATCTAACTTTTGTTTGAAATAATTTCATTTTTGTCATGGATAAGACTAATCCATTAGTCTTGATGATTTGGAAAAATGTTTTCAAATGCTCAAAGTGTTGATCTATTGATTTTAAAAATATTAATATATCATCAATGTATGTGATACTATATTTGGAATAATCATTGAATATATTGTTAATAATATTCTGGAATTCTGAAGGTGCGTTTTTGAGTCCAAAGGGCATTACATTCCATCCGTAATGACCAAATGGGACATTGAAAGCTGTTTTGTATTTATCTTTCTCATTTATTTGTATTTGCCAAAATCCTGATTTTAAATCAAATTTGGAAAATATAGTTGCATAATGTAATCTGTTGATAAGATCCTTTTTATTAGGTATTGGATACCTAATCCATTGTAGGACTTTATTGAGTGGTTTATAGTTGATGACGAGTCTTGGAGCTCCTCTTTCGAGTTCAGCTTGTTTTTGAACATAAAAGGCATAGCAGCTCCAGAGGGATTTGTTAGGTCTAATAAGTCCTTTACCCAAAAGGGTTTTGATTTGTTCTTGGCAATATTTTAATAATTCCTGATTCATCTGTATAGGTCTGGACTAAGATGGAATATTCTTCTCATCAAAGCCTGGTTTATATGGCAAAGAAACTATATGTCTTTTTCGTTCCCAAAAGGCATTGGGAAGATCACCACAAATTTCTTTTTTGAATAAATCTTCAAGTTCTTTAATCTGGGATTGGATTTGTGATTGTTGAATCTATTGTTCGATTTTTTGATAATTTATTTCTTCTTTGAGGAAGTTTATATGATCCTTTTTACTCTGTATTAAATTTATTTGTTTGCACAGAGTATTATTCTGGAGTAAATTTAATTCTCTGGTGTCAACGGGTTATAAGAATGGAAAGAATAAGTTTTGTCCTAAAATATTAGTTTCTATTCCTTGATGGTTAACATAGAAATGATAGATCTAGGTTAGGAAGAGTGTTCCCAAAATAATGTTTTGATGTATATTTTTTATGAGAACAAAATGAGCCTTTAAACAATATCCTTCATTACATATATAAGAATTTGTAATTTTGTATTCTACATTTAATTTTGAACCACTAGCAGTGTTTAACCTTTCAGTGGTTTTTTCATAATATTTTGTAGGTATAAGACCTTCTTTGATGCAATTCTGGTCAGCACCGAAATCGACAAGGGCTGTGGTGTTGAAATGATATTCTTTGTTAATAACAATAGAAATTTTGATGTACCATTTATGGTAATGCATCCTTTCTATTGAATTAACAAAACCATCTTTGGATTCATCATTAATATTGATTAGATTATGGCAAGCGGAAGTTTCAGGAACTTCGGTTTTATTGACTTGTGCCGTAATTGATTCTTTCAAGTTATTAATTTCTAAATTGACCACTTTTGCTTTTAATTCAATAGTATCCTTTTGAATCTCTTTGATTTGTTCTTTTATCGAGTTTACTTCTGTTTGTAAATCTTGGGTCGTTGCTACTTTGGTCTTTTGGAACCGTTTTTCAAAAATTCTTTCAAGACTATATGGCTCAGGTTTTTTGGTTTTATTTTCTTCATGGATAAGATCTCTTAATTTTATCAAATAATCTCTTTTTATTACTAGGTCATCCATTTTGTCTATTATGTCTAAAAGAAATTCTTTTTGCGAGGTGATCATATTAACAGATTTGCAAAAGCAGAGGCCATCTTCACAATCACATTGTGAGTCAATGGACTCCTCAGAATCTGTATTTTCTTGAATTGCATAAATGACCTCCTCATTATCAGAAGATGAATCTTTGTTTTCTGATTGGGAGTTATTTATCATGATCTTGGTTAATTTTTGTTTCATAGACTCTTCGATATCTAATTCATTGATTTTTTGTTTGACTCTATAATTCTTTGCCCAATGTCCAAGCCTTCCACACTTGAAGCAAGCTTTTGATGGGTTTTGAGTTTTATTCTTCCTAGGCTTTTTGTTATAATTTTTTGATGTAGGGAAAGTCTTTGTAGACTTTTTATAATTTCGTTTCTTGAAAAATTTTCTTTTCTTTTTATTTATAGCAGAAGGAGCTCTTAGGGTTTCATAGCCATATTGGCTACAAAATGATCCTAATTCTTTTCTGCTTTGGCTTACTTCTGATTTTATTTTTTATTTTAATTTGAGATCGGTGCTTATAGCTAATCCTTCTTTATTCACAAAGTTGATTAGATCACCATAGGTGAGGTTATCATATGGTATAGATCCATTATTCTGATCTCTTATCCTTCTTCTCACTTTTTCTGCAAATAATTTCGGAAGTCTAGATATAAATCTTTCTTTCCAATATGAATTATTGTAGTCTTTTCTAGTAAAGAATTTGGCAAGAAAAACATCTCTATACCATCTAAAGTCTTGTAAAGTTTGACAGGTAAATTTGAAAGTATTTCTGAATTTCTTTCTCGAAATTTTTCTGGGTCTCCTATGAAGTGTTTGGTGATGGCAAATATGAGAGTTTCAACAGCATTTTCTTGGTATACTGGTATAGTCTTAGAAGTTGTATTCCCAGTTTCAGGATCTTGAAATGTTTGAGTTATATAAGTTTGAATTACGGTTTCAAGAACGTCATGACGATCTTGATCTGATAAGTAATTATCCCACCATCCTCTTAATGCACTAGTGAAACCGGCAGTAAGGATGTAAGCAAATTTCTTATCAGAATTATCAGGTTTTGTTTTTTATGCCGTAGCTGCTATTGTCATTTCTTGGAGGATATTCAATATTTGATGTTCACTTTGACCATCAATATTCCACTCAAAAATAGAACTGTCATCATATTTTGATCTTGCATCATTAGGGGCATCTTCATATTGAAGATCAGGGGGTGTAGGTCTTGGATAGTAATTCCTAGTTTATGGTAGTGGTGCGTTTCTAAAATTTCTTTTGTAAATTTTGTTAATCTCACTGGGTCTTGAAGTATTAACAGAATCTTTTATTTCATTGATAATATCTTGTTCTATTATATTAATATTATTTGAGAGTCCTTTTATTTGGTTATTCATTGTTAATACTTTTAATTTATCGTCTATTTCTCGTAATAAATCTTTATTGTTATCATTTTTAAGTCTTATTAAATTTTCTCGGTCAATATTGGGTGGAGTGAAAATTGGTTTTGACAGTTGGGGTGTGATGGGTTTTTGAATAGGCGTAGTGAATTCTCTCCCGGGAGTTTTTGGAGTTGGTGTACTAATCTTTTGGTCAATTGAGTTTATGGTAGTAGACACGGACTCTACTTGAGTAGACAAAGTATGTAGGTTTTGGTTAGTATAGTTGTTTTGGGAGTAAATATTCTTTATGTCTTTAAACTTAACTTCTCGATCATCAGCGCCAGATCCTTGTTTAAAGGGAGAGGCTATGATCTGAGTTTGTAAATGGGGAATTTTGACAGTAATCTCTTGTAAAGGGGGATGTACAGATAAAGATGTTTGGTTACTAGTTGTTGTCCACAATTGTTCTAACTGTTGGATAACATCTATTTCTTTGGCTTTTTTTAAAATCAGGATGATTTTTTGTAAAAGGATTATAAATTTATTATTAAATGTATATATTTCAAAGAAGTCAAAGAAATACATATTACTTTGTATTTCTTTCATATGATTGTACCATTCTTCTCTAATTTGAGATCTTGATGCTTCAGAAAAGTTTGCCATAAACCAATCCAATTTTGCTTTATTTGCTTCAGATAAGAAATCATTTTTCAGTTTAATTTTGTCAATCTCAAAATCTGAACTCATGATGACATTTAGTTCATCGTATACATACATATCAGACTTAATAGAAGAAGGGTCTCTTATAGCCTGTTTGGAGGATTCCGCTATTTGAGATTGATCAACAGCTGATTTGAAGGAATTAGTTTCTGTATAAAAGCTTTTGGGAATTGTAGGATCAAAATTCACTCCTACAAGGTTTAGAGTAGTTTCTAGAAGAAGAAACGTCAAAGCTATTCCTTGGGGGAATAATTTAGGGGTCTTCATATGATGAAGATCTAAATTTTCTAGAACTAGATATTCTGGAAATACGAGGAGGATGAAGAGGTGTATTAGATGCAAACCTAATTGTTGTGAGTTTTAAATTACTCGCAAGCGCACGAGTCGTTTGCAGTATAGCGTTGTGCAAGTGCGAGATCGAATCCACAGGGAATTGCATTGTGAAAGTATATTTTCAATCTAAACTAACTCTATCTTAACCTAGTTCCGAATTTTAGATGATAATTTGTAAATGAAATTAAAATTAAAATTAAACTAAATTGATTTTTAAAAACTAATAATTAAAACACTAAGGTTTTCAAATCCACCCCACCGAAGTTAAGCATATATGTTCTAAAAATATAGCCTATCAAAACATTCCATGAATCCAACTATAAGACAAAAAACAAAGAATATCCCAACTAAACCAAAAGCATCCAATGTATCCGCTCTCAACAAATCACAAAGGAAATCCAATTTAATCGAAAAGCATTCAATGTATCCATCAGATGAAACACAAGGAATATCCAACAGACAATTTAAACTCAATCAATTATAAGATTAACTCAAATAATTGACATAACATTTATACTAAAAATTGTCAGATTTGTATAAACAAATCTGAACTACTACGCCAAACAACGGCGAGGTTTCATCTTTAACCTTAGCTGAAGAGTTTCGCCACTCATAACTATGAAACTACAATTCATAATAAAAGTGCTAAACATTTAAACTAAAACAACTAAATGTAAAGAAATAAATAAATAACTTTACATGGGAGAAATTCCACTCGCTGACGGGCAGCGCTTCCCCTCGTGGTGACAAAGCCTTCGAGATCCACCAGAATGCTAGCGGACGTCCACCGGTAAACACCAAAGTGGCTCAGGAATTGTACATTGAATGATGAATCCATATGGTGTTTATATAGGGGAAGACCTGGAGAAATATGGGTTACAGATTCGATGTGGGATACTGCCCGTGTGCGCTCGATCGCAGGTATGATCGATCGCATGTCTTGTGCGCACGATCTCATGTGCACTCGATCGCATGTCTGCTACGATCGATCGCAGATGCACTGAACTTCAAATATTTCGATGTGGGATGTTGACCATGCGCTCGTTCATAGGCAGGTGCACTCGATCGCATATCTTGTGCGATCGATCGCAATGTCTCCAGAAGCTTCACATCTCCTTAAATGCTTCATTTTCTCCGCAAACCTGTAAAAATACACAAAACACAAGAAAGACGTAAAATAAAGTGAAATACTACTAACTAAGAGCATAACAAATATAAGTTAAGGGTCTAAAATATGCAATATTTAAGACTCATCACTAATAACAACACTTCCATCTCAGTTTTCTTCAATTTAGGAAACATTGGTATTAGCAATGTTTCTTGGAGGGCATAATTCATCAAATTTCCAACAATCGGGGATTGTAATTTGATCCCATTTCAAAAGTTTGGGGGTTATAGTATTGGCATGAAAAGTTTTTGCCTCTAATAATAAAGTTTCTCCTGGCTTGGTTTGAAGAAGAGCTTTGGGATTAACTTTAGTTGTCATGACTTTGTAAAAGACCTTAAATATCAATATTAAATTTTTGGTTCCAGTTTTGATGTCTAGACCTTTTAATTGGATGTCTAAAGTTAATATGTCAAGAATATTAGGATCATGCAAGTCTATGGTGAAATTTGGATAACAGTTGAAATAAACTGGTCCATTATGTAAATTTGATTGTATTAACGATAATAATGAATTCGAAAAGTTAAGATGCCTTGCATCTCTAAGCATCATCATTACAGGAGTATCTATACCTAATCGATATAAAGGTTTGATAGCTACTTGGACTAGTCCTAAGTATAAGTATCTAAATCCTTCTTGTTTGTGTTTTTGGATTGCTGGTAAAGAAAGTAATTTAATACTCTCATTTTCATTTTTTGATGGAATAAGTTTGTTCTATTGTCTTAATTGAATAATAGTTTTGAAATCAAATGTTCCTATTTGATATATTCTATTTATATTTTGCTTGGGTATATGCCAGTTGAGCAGATCTTGCTCAATCTTGGCAATATTGACTTCTTGACTGTTCATGGGGCTATTGGCATTTTGACTCATATGATCATCTAATTGATTATCATACCTTGGAGGGGATGATGTGTTTCAACCGGACACAGACGAATCATCGCCTTGCCGGCGTCTCCTAAAAAGTCTATTCATAATCTATTAATGTTACTGTAGACAAAACACGAAGATGTTAAACAGTGAAGATTTCCTGCTGGGACCACCTATCGGGACCACCCTAACACTGGGCTGACCAACGGATTTACGTGGACTGACTAACGGCCTTACACAAAAATCAGACACCGTAGAATAATAGATATGAAATAACAGCAACACCAGAAAGAGTATGAACAAGACAATCTAAGAGAACAGCATGGCTTTGATACCAAATGTAAGCAGGATCGAAAACAATAACAATAATTATAGTAAACAGTAATAAATTTCAATATTCGAACTTATCTTACTTCATCTTAAATGTTATAAATTTTTTGTACATCGTATAGAATACCCGCTGAATTTAATATTTTTTAGAAAATAATTATTTTCAAATTATTTCTGCATAGTTGAGCAGCATATATATATATATACCAAACTAATTTTTGAAGATTCTTCGGCCAATACAACCTTGATGCAGAAAAAAGGAGAAGAAATTTGAGGCATCGTCCAAGACGTTTTCGACGCCTAACCCAAGCACTCCTCATTGTAAAAAAGTAAAAAAATTATAATATAATATACAGTAAATGCATGAATATAATATACAATTTATTAAAATATTAGAATTTCTTTAAGTAAAATATAATAGTACATACTTCCCAATATGCCCACTAAGGAAAGCAAGAGATTGGAAAAACGAAAAACAAAAAGAATATGGAGACAAATGCAAAAAGTTAGAGAAATTATTCTTTGGTAAAACATAGAAAGATTTAAGTAAAATATAATAACATACCAATAATTTCTACTAAGTGGAGTAAAGTTAGATAAAGGAAACGAAAAAAAATTTGGTGACATATATATACAGAAAATGTAAAAAGATGGAGAGAAAAAGACAACAAAGAAATGAGGATTATATGTGCAGTAAAATTTTTTAATATTTAAAATTTAAACTTTGAAGAGAGTTAGGAAAAATTGAACTAGATGGATAAAATTTTAATTAATAGATAATTAAGAAAATAATAAAATAGATATAAAAAGCAGAAACATAAATAAATTTATTTTATCCACAAGTTAATATATTATAAGCATTTTGATGAGTAAATACTTAATTAGTTTTGAATTTGAGATTAAATAATTTTATTGGTTAGAGATAAAATATACAAATATTTTGAATTTGAAATTAAGTAGATTTAAAAAAAAACATATTTTTATAAATAATTAGTGTCTATGTCAGTATTTACGTCATTGCTTACGAGATCGTTTTGATACTTTTATATATATATATATATATATATATATATAGAGAGAGAGAGAGAGAGAGAGAGAGAGAGAGAGAGAGAGAGAGAGAGAGATAGATAGATAGATAGATAGAGAGAGATTTGGATCAAATCTGAAAAAGGGGTGTAAAACTTTTTGATAGACCAAAATACCCTTATTCGATGAATGATGAAGGCGTATAGAGTCCTGAAGTTTCTTAGGTGATACCTGGCTCTGTGAATGATGAAGTGTAGGGTTGGAGTGGGTTGAGGGCCTTTAAGGAGATCAATAAAGCATATGTCTTTTTTTTTGGATTTTGTGGTATGAGAGGAATCGTAGAATGCTGATGGTGTATTGAGGCTTATTAATGTAATTGGAGATAGTTAATTTGATACACTTAATTTTTGGTTTCAAGGAATTTTTTTGTAAATGCGGTGGAGGGTATTGATCTTGTTGTGGAGAGCATTCAAAGACGGTGGAGAAATATAAGTATCATCTAGTGAGGTAGAAAGTTGTTAAGCAACCAATTAAAAAAGGGGCTCTATGTCTCAAATCCCTCATTGTTTTCAATAAAACCCTTCTAGGTAAACGATTATGGAGATTTATGGTGGAGTAGGATCTCTTTTGGAGAAAAGTAGTAGAAGCTAAGTTTGGTTGGAGTTGAATGGTTAGATGGCTAAGGAAGTGAGAGGTGCTTTTTGTATGGCTGTGTGAAAATGGATTTGGAAAGGGGTGGAGGCTTTATCGCTTTGTGTGGACCTAATAGGTAACGGGAAAAGAGCTCGGCTTTGGTTTAATTCGAGGCTTGAAATATTTCCCTTCAAGACCGATTTCCTTGCAATTTTGTCCTTTCACAAGTTAAAGAAGCTCTCTTTGACTCGTGTGTCTCATTCACTAATGGTGAGGCTTCTTTGGATGTGCCTTTTTTTCGAAATGTCTTTAATTGGGAGATGGAGATGTGTTGTGAGTTTTAATTTACTCGCAAGCGCACGAGTCGTTTGCAGTATAGCGTTGTGCAAGTGCGAGGTCGAATCTACAGGGAATTGCGTTGTGAAAATATAATTTTTAATCTAAACTAACTCTATCTTAACCTAGTTCCGAATTTTGAATGATAATTTGTAAAATAAATTAAAACTAAATTAAATTGATTTTAAAACTAATAATAAAAAGCACTAAGGTTTCCGAATCCACCCCACCGAAGTTAAGCATACATATTCTAAAAATATAGCCTATCAAAACATTCTATGAATCCAACTATAAGACAAAAAACAAAGAATATCCCAACTAAACCAAAAGCACCCGATGTATCCGCTCTTAACAAATCACAAAGGGAATCCAATTTAATCGAAAAGCATTCAATGTATCTATCAGATGAAACACAAAGAAAATCCAACAGATAATTTAAACTCAATCAATTATAAGATTAACTCAAATAATTGACAGAACATTTATACTAAAAATTGTCAGATTTGTACAAGCAAATCTGAACTACTACGCCAAACAACGGCGGGGCTTCATCTTCAACCTTACCTGAAGAGTCTAGCCACTCATAACTATAAAACTATAATAACAAGTACTAAACATTTAAACTAAAACAACTGAATATAAATAAATAAATAAATAAACTTTACATGGGAGAAATTCCACTCGCTGACGGGCGGCGCTTCCCCTCGTGGTAGCAATGCCTTCGGGATCCACCAAAATGCTGACGGACATCCACCGGTAAACACCAAAGTGGCTTAGGAATTGTACATTGGATTATGAAGCCAAATGGTGTTTATATAGGGGGAGACCCGGAGTAAAACAGGTTACATAAACGATGTGGGATACAGGCCCGTGTGCGCTCGATCGCAGTGTGGTGCGATCGATCGCATGTCTTGTGCGCACGATCTCGTGTGCGCTCGATCGCATGTCTGTTGCGATCGATCGCAGATGCACTGAACTTCAAATATTTCGATGCGGGATGTTGACCTTGCGCTCGTTCAAAGGCAGGTGCGCTCGTTCAAAGGCAGGTGCGCTCGAGCGCTGATGCGCTCGATCGCATATCTGTTGCGATCGAGCGCAATGTCTCCAGAAGCTTCAAATCAACCTGAAATGCTGCACTTTCTCCACAAAGCTGTAAAAACACACAAAACACAAGAAAAACATAAAATGAAGTAAAATACTACTAACTAAGAGCATAACAAATGTAAGTTAAGGGTCTAAAATATGCAATATTTAAGACTCATCAAATACCCCCAAACTTATATTTTGCTAGTCCCTTAGCAAAACAAAATAAAAGACTCAATGAAAAACAAAGAACATAAAGATAAAGTCATCATTCACGGTATCCAAAAATTTAAGGAGCACACATCACCATGATATTCATTCATAAGCAAGCTTAAAAAGGTAAACCCATCTTCTCAATGAATAGAAATGTTAAAATCTAATTACTTACAAAATACAGGATAAGGCATCACAAGCTTGAATCAGTGTAAGGTGAATTAGCATATAAAAATGAAGCTTCCAAGTAACTCTAATGTGTAAGGTCTCCATGTCTCAAGATTCACCG
The DNA here is from genome assembly GCA_023935145.1 of Bretschneidera sinensis. Lineage (NCBI taxonomy): Eukaryota > Viridiplantae > Streptophyta > Magnoliopsida > Brassicales > Akaniaceae > Bretschneidera > Bretschneidera sinensis. The sequence continues at coordinate 67,756,686 of CM043698.1, read as the reverse complement.
AATTTCCCATAAAAAATGAACGAAAAGGCATAGTTTTTATTTTATTCTCTTTTTTTTTTTTTTAATAAGGCACGGCTATGTTTAGTTCCCTTAAGCTTTCTAATTGACCCATGTAGCGAGTGTTGAGCCAATGACTCCCAAACCAGGAGGCTTTAGGGCATTAGGTGTAAAAACACCCCTAAGGACTTACTAACTCGAGTCAAAAAGGCTACGAAATTAAACCGACGTTAATATTACCAAGCAAAATTCCACCTTTTGACGTGAACACTCACTGCTTACTGAGGCAAGAGGTCCAGTTACTCAGCGAAAAGTTTATTGATAATTATTTTATTTTTTATATTTTATTTTTTATATTTTTTTATTTTCCTATTCCCAAGAGTTCATCCAACAAGTCATCCAGTTTCAGTTAAGATAAGGAAAAATACACATTAAAATCACATGTCATACCTCACATAATTTGTGCTAATGTGCTCGTGTTAGATCAGATCAAACATGTGAATTCTCAAAATGCCTAAAGTAAGTAACTAAATTTTAAAAATTTATCACCAGATCATGTGTTCAAAATGTTAAGCTCACTAATGACATCACATCACAGAAAATGTTTAGATCAACTAAAATTTCACGATAACATGAGCATGCATTTATCTTTATGACGAAAAGATAACAAATTAGGACAAAGTGCGTGATGTGTCTCCCATACCCCCAAACTTAAATTACACATTGACCCCAATGTGTGACTAATATGGAAAGAGCTGACCTGAGATATGGAGAACTATCTGGACTAGTATGGCTCATAGCATACCCCCAAACTTGAACTGAAGTACGCTTTGTCCCTGAAAAATAAAAACTGGAAACAAACATTAATCATAAAAATGCGAAATAATAAATAAACAAAAGAAAAGATAAGCTGTGGGGTGCCTCCCATGAGCGTTAAGTTTTACGTCTTCAGCCAGACTCTCCCTAGAATACTACACTCAATCTGAGTAACTAGGATCCTCCAACAGTATCGTCTCAATGTCCGGACTCCTCAACTCTAAGAATGGTTTCAGCCTCTGTCCATTTACCTTGAAAGTATTACCATTCTTAGGATCCTCAATCTCGATGGCCCCATGAGGAAAAACCGATCGAATAATGAATGGGCCTGACAATCGGGATTTGAGCTTGCCTGGAAAAAGATGTAGGCGCGAATTATAAAGAATAACTCTCTGACCAGGCTCAAAAGCTCGTCTCAAAATATTTGGTCATGAGTCTTCTTCATTTGTGCTTTGTATGATCGGGCACACTCATATGCATCATTCCGCAGCTCCTCCAATTCATTGAGTTGGAGCTTTCGTTGTGAGCCAGCCTTGGAAAGATTAAAATTTAGTTGCTTGACAGCCCAATACGCACGATGCTCTAATTCAACCGGAAGGTGACATGCCTTTCCGTATACAATGCGATAGGGAGACATGCCAATTGGTGTCTTGAAGGCTGTCCGATATGCCCACAGTGCATCCGTCAATCGCAGAGAACAATCCTTTCTAGTAGGGTTCACAGTCTTTTCCAAAATATGTTTGATCTCGCGATTTGAGATTTCCACTTGACCACTCGTCTGTGGGTGATATGGGGTGGCAACTTTGTGTGTAATACAATATTTCTTCATCAACTGCTCAAAGATCTTGTTGCAAAAGTGCTTACCTCCATCACTTATGATTGCTCGAGGCGTACCAAAACGAGCAAAAATAGTGTCTTTCAAGAACTGGACCACAACTCTGTGGTCATTGGTCTTGCATGCAACAGCCTCCACCCACTTGGACAGATAGTCCACAGCAACTAGAATGTATAAGTAACCAAAAGAGTTTGGAAATGGTCCCATGAAATCAATGCCCCACACATCAAAAATCTCAACAATCAGAATAGGGTTGAGGGGCATCATATTTCTCCTAGAAAGACTCCCTAGCTTTTGGCAACGCTCACAAGATATACAGTAGGTGTGAGAGTCCCGGAACAGGGTAGGCCAATAAAATCCACACTGCAAAATCTTTGCAGCGGTCTTTTTAGCACTAAAATGGCCTCCACATGCATGATCATGACAAAAGGCGATGACATTAGATTGGTCATGCTCAGGAATACATAGTCTAATGATCTGATCAGGACAATACTTGAACAGGTAAGGATCGTCCCAGAAAAAGTGTTTTACCATGGCCAAAAATTTTGATTTATCTTGCCTCCCCCAATGCAAGGGCATGTGTCCGGTGACAAGATAGTTCACTATGTCAGCAAACCATGGTGCGAGACTGTGAGCAATGTGCATCAATTGTTCATCAGGAAAGGTCTCAGAGATGGGAGTGGCAGCCTCACTGAATTCCACAATCAATCTAGACAAATGGTCCGCCACCACATTTTCCGAACCTTTCTTATCCCGAATCTCAATGTCGAACTCTTGAAGTAGCAAGATCCATCGGATAAGACGAGATTTAGCATCTTTTTTAAAGAAAAGATACTTCAATGCAGCATGGTCCGAGTAGATAATGACTTTAGATCCTAACAAGTAGGATCTGAACTTGTCTAGTGCAAAAACGACTGCAAGCAACTCCTTCTCAGTGGTAGAATAATTGAGTTGTGCGTCGTTCAGAGTTTGACTTGCGTAATAGATAGCATGGGGAAGTTTATCAACACGCTGCCCCAAAACAGCTCCAACAGCATAGTCTGATGCGTCACACATAATCTCAAAAGGCACACCCCAGTTAGGTGGCTGAATAATGGGTGTAGACGTCAGAATTTCCTTCAGATCCCCAAATGCTTTCTTACAATCCTCATCAAATAGAAATGGGGCATCTTTTTGCAACAACTTGCACAAGGGCCTGGCGATCTTGCTGAAATTCTGGATAAATCGCCTATAGAAACCTGCATGACCCAGAAAAGATCGAACCTCTTTCACCGTACGTGGGGGTGGAAGGCTGGAAATCAAATCTACCTTTGCTTTGTCGACCTCAATCCCTCGATGAGATACGATATGCCCCAATACAATTCCTTGCTTGACCATAAAATGGCACTTCTCCCAATTAAGCACCAGGTTCTTCTCCTTGCACCGTACCAAAACCAAAGAGAGACGGTGCAGGCACTCCTCAAATGTTGAACCGAAGACGGAGAAGTCGTCCATGAAAATCTCCAAGAACCGCTCTACCATGTCAGAGAATATACTGACCATGCACCGCTGAAAAGTGGCGGGTGCATTGCATAACCCAAAGGGCATGCGACGGTAGGCGAAGGTCCCAAAAGAACAGGTAAATGTCGTCTTCTCTTGATCTTCGGGGTCCACGGGGACCTGGTTATATCCAGAATAACCATCCAAAAAGCAATAATACTCGTGCCCAGCCAAACGCTCCACCATCTGATCAATAAATGGAAGTGGAAAGTGATCCTTCCTTGTGGCAGTGTTCAGCTTACGGTAGTCTATACACACTCTCCACCCAGACTGCACACGAGTTGGCACCAACTCGTCGTCCTTATTCTTTACTACCGTTAACCCAGTTCGCTTGGGCACGACATGAATGGGGCTCACCCACTTGCTATCAGAGATGGGATAAATGATCCCTGCATCTAACAGCTTAATAACCTCTGCCCTCACAACCTCTTGCATAGCAGGGTTGAGCCTTCTTTGCGGCTCTCTCGATGGCTTAGCATCTTCCTCCAAATGTATCCTGTGCATCACCACCGAGGGGCTGATTCCCTTAATATCCTCAATGGTCCAGCCGATAGCTTCCTTGTGCTCTCTTAAAACATCTAATAATTTCTCCTCTTGAGCCTCTCCCAAATCTGAAGCTATTATCACAGGCAAACAGTGTGCTGGTCCCAGGAACTTATACTTAAGATTATCCGGTAAAGGCTTAAGTTCCTTCTATTGAGGTTCGGGTGACTCCTTCTCCTCCTCCTCCTTGCTTTCTTGAGGATCAGACTCCAAAATGGCATTTACTTCATCGAGTAACTTATCTAAACCCAAGTCCTCTCCAAAGTGAGCAAAGCATGCCTCCATGGGATCCTCAATGCTTGATTCATCCACAGTATCCTCAAGAATCTCCTCTATCAAGCATACATCTCTCATTTCATCATATTCCAGTGGTTGCCTAGTGATATCAAAAATGTTCAACTCCACTGTCATATTTTCGAAGGAGATCTTCATCACCCCTGTCCTACAATTGATTAGGGCGTTAGCCATGGCTAAGAATGGTCGCCCTAGAATCACCGGTATTTGAATCCCTACATTCTGAACCGGCTCTGTGTCAAGCACAATAAAATCTACGGGGAAATAGAACTTATCCACTTTTATCAAAACATCCTCAACTTTCCCCCGTGGTCTTTTCACTGACCTGTCAGCCAATTGAAGCGTCGTGGATGTGGGCTTCAATTCTCCTAACCCCAACTGCACATAGACTGAGTAGGGTAGAAGATTCACACTCGCCCCTAGATCCAAAAGGGCCCTCTCAATATGGCTGACTCCTATCGTGCAAGAAATGGTAGGACACCCCGGGTCCTTATACTTGATGGGTAGCTTGCACTGAAGGATTGAACTGATCTGCTCGGTCAAAAATGCCTTCTTTGGGACATTCGTCCTTCTCTTGATAGTGACCAAGTCCTTTAAAAACTTGGCATATGATGGCACTTGATGGATGGCATCCAAAAATGGGATATTGATATGGACTTGCTTGAATACCTCCAGAATTTCTTCATACTTCCCTCATTTCTTGGGCGCCTGTAATCTCTCGGGGTAGGGCGCTCTAGGTACAAACGACCTAGGAGGGTCTTTCTTAGTAGGTGTGGCTGTAGATGGCTCAGCATCTCTCTTCTCTGTATTGCCACTCCCTTGCTCTTGCTGCATAGCAGGGCTCTCTTCTACTCGATTGTCCACTTGTCTCCCAGACCTTAGTGTGACAATCGACTGTACTTGTTCCTCCCCGTGCGTTGGAGTTGATGAACTCTCAACCATAAATTGTCCTTTTGGGTTTTGCACGGGCTGACTGGGGAACTTTCCTTTCTCTCTCTCACCCAAGTGACTTGCAATTTGCCCTATTTGACTCTCCAGCTTGGCAATTGCTTGGGTGTTTACCATTGTTGCACTCCTCACATCGCTCATATTTTGGCTAGTCGCCTTCATGAATTCCTTGAGGGTGTCCTCAAGCGACTGAGAAATTGGCGCTGGTGTTTGAACGGGTGCATGGTAAGCAGGTGAAGGTGCTGGATGGGCAGAACGACCATGATTAGGAATTTGTGGGGCAAATCCGGGAGGATATTGATTTTGAGTATGATGAGAGGATCCTCCCTGATTCATTGGTTGGTTCTGTCTCCATGAAAAATTTGGGTGGTTCCGCCACCCTGGATTGTACGTCTCAGAGTACGATCCATTTGACTGCCTTCGAAAGTCATTGAAAGCATTTACTTGTTCCATAGGATACTCGGTACAAGCCGGCATTGATGGGCAATTCTGTGCTAGATGCATGGGACTAGCACAGATGGAACAGCTTTCAACATTGAATGTGTTGGCAGCATTAATGGATTGGCTCATAGTGAGAGCGTCAATCTTCTTAGTGAGGGCATCTAACTTTATCCTCAAATCAGCGTCCTCTCTGACCTCATAGATGCCTCCCCTCTTAGGAGCACGAATGGACTTATCTCGACAGCTTGAAAAATCCCACTGCTGTGAGTTGTCGGACAACTTGTCCAACGCCATATATGCTTCGTCTCCTGTCAGACTCAAGAATGCACCCCCATTCATAGACTCAATCATGCTACGGTTGGGTTGAGTCAACCCTTGGTAGAAGAATTGAACGAGTCTCCACTTCTCATATCCATGTGGAGGGCATCTGATCAGTAACTCTTTAAAGCGCTCCCAACTTTCAGAGAACTTCTCATCCTCGTCCTGAGTGAAAGAACTAATCTCCTTACGGCACTCATTCACTCTAGACATTGGGAAAAACTTATGGTAAAATTTGCTAAGCAGGTTTTCCCAAGATGTAATAGACCCGGACGTGTTGGAGTCCAACCACGCCCTAGCTCTATCGTGAAGGGAGAAAGGGAAGAGTCGAAGATGGACTGACTCCTCAGAGAAGTTCTGGAATTTGAATGTAGCACAAATGTCTTTGAACTTCTTCACATGACTATAAGGATTTTCAAGATCTAAGCCATGGAATGAGGGTAGGAGTTGGATAACATGTGGCTTCAAATCAAAGTGTGTGGCATTGGTTGGTGGCAACACTATGCAGGAAGATGAGTTAGTCGCAACGGGTGCGAACAAATCCCTAAGGGATGTAGTGGAGTCCACATTCCAAGCTCTAGGTTGCTCTACATGTTCAGGATGATTAAAATTTTCTCCCATCTCAGTAGTCTCTCTCTCAACTAGCGCTCTTTTCTGTCTCCTAAGAGTTCTTTCTAAGTCGGGATCTAAATGTGTCAAATCTAAGTTCAAGGATCTCCGACCAAGCATACACTATCAGAAAAATAATGAGATACTAACCAGCAGAAGCAACAGAATAAAGCAAAAATAATTTTTTTTTTAAACTAATTAAATTAACTAGTAGAAAAATAAAATCAATTCAGACCAAAAATTTTCACAAACAAAACAACTCCCCGGCAACGGCGCCAAAAACTTGTTGTGAGTTTTAATTTACTCGCAAACGCACGAGTCATTTGCAGTATAGCGTTGTGCAAGTGCGAGGTCGAATCCACAGGGAATTGCGTTGTGAAAATATAATTTTTAATCTAAACTAACTCTATCTTAACCTAGTTCCGAATTTTGAATGATAATTTGTAAAATAAATTAAAACTAAATTAAATTGATTTTAAAACTAATAATAAAAAGCACTAAGGTTTTCAAATCCACCCCACCGAAGTTAAGCATACATGTTCTAAAAATATAGCCTATCAAAACATTCTATGAATCCAACTATAAGACAAAAAACAAAGAATATCCCAACTAAACCAAAAGCACCCGATGTATCCGCTCTTAACAAATCACAAAGGGAATCCAATTTAATCGAAAAGCATTCAATGTATCCATCAGATGAAACACAAAGAAAATCCAACAGACAATTTAAACTCAATCAATTATAAGATTAACTCAAATAATTGACAGAACATTTATACTAAAAATTGTCAGATTTGTACAAGCAAATCTGAACTACTACGCCAAACAACGGCGGGGCTTCATCTTCAACCTTAGCTGAAGAGTCTAGCCACTCATAACTATAAAACTATAATAACAAGTACTAAACATTTAAACTAAAACAACTGAATATAAAGAAATAAATAAAAAAAACTTTATATGGGAGAAATTCCACTCGCTGACGGGCGGCGCTTCCCCTCGTGGTAGCAATGCCTTCGGGATCCACCAGAATGCTGACGGACATCCACCGGTAAACACCAAAGTGTCTTAGGAATTGTACATTGGATTATGAAGCCAAATGGTGTTTATATAGGGGGAGATCCGGAGTAAAACAGGTTACAGAAATGATGTGGGATACAGGCCCGTGTGCGCTCGATCGCAGTGTGGTGCGATCGATCGCATGTCTTGTGCGCACGATCTCGTGTGCGCTCGATCGCATGTCTGTTGCGATCGATCGCAGATGCACTGAACTTCAAATATTTCGATGTGGGATGTTGACCTTGCGCTCGTTCAAAGGCAGGTGCGCTCGAGCGCTGGTGCGCTCGATCACATATCTGTTGCGATCGAGCGCAATGTCTCCAAAAGCTTCAAATCAACCTGAAATGCTGCACTTTCTCCACAAAGCTGTAAAAACACACAAAACACAAGAAAAACATAAAATGAAGTAAAATACTACTAACTAAGAGCATAAAAAATGTAAGTTAAGGGTCTAAAATATGCAATATTTAAGACTCATCAAGATGGTTGATAGCTTTTTGGTGTCCTTGTACCATGATAAGGTTGGGTGTGAATAGGAAGATAAGGCTAGTTGGGGTCTAAGTACGGACAAAAGTCTTTGAGGTGTGTTCTTATCACAAAATGTCGTCTTGCTCTTAAGTAAATATCTTTGCTTGGGAAGTCATTTGGGAGGAAATTCTTACAATTGACAATTTATAAAAAGGGTAAAAATGCTTGTTAATTGATGTTATGTTTGCTAGTGGTGCGTTGAGTTCATATTTCATCTTTTATTGGATCATTCATTGTGTAAGGAGTTTATGGGCGAAGGCGTATAGAGTCCTGCGGTTTCTTAGGTGATAGCTAGCTTTGTGAATGATGAAGTGTGGGCTTGGAGTGGGTTGAGGGTCTCTAAGGAGATCAATTAGGCTTACATGTCGATAGCCTTATTTTTTTGGATTCTGTTGAATGAGAGGAACCGTAGAACGCTTGATGGTGTACCGAGGCCTATTAATGTAATTAGAAATAGTTAATTTGATACACTTAATTTTTGGTTTAAAAGGAATTTTTTGGAAGTGAGGTGGAGGTTATTGATCTTGTGGTGGAGAGCATTCTGAGATGGTTCATTTGGGGTAATATGGGGGAGGAATATAAGTATCATCTAGTGAGGTAGGAAGTTGTTAAGCAACCAATTGAAAAAGGGGCTCTATGTCTCAAATCCCTTTTTCTTTTCAATAAAATCCTTCTAGGTAAACGATTATGGAGATTTATGGTGGAGGAGGATCACTTTTGGAGAAAGTAGTAGTAGCTAAGTTTGGTTTGGATTTGAATGGTTAGATGTCTAAGGAAGTAAGAAGTGCTTTTTGTATGGGTCTGTGAAAATAGATTCAGAAAGGGTGGGAGGGCTTCTCACTTTGTGTGGACTTAGTGGGTAATGGGAAAAGAACACGGCTTTTTTTTAATTTATGGCCTGAAATATTTCACTTCAAGACCGATTTCGTTGCATCTTTGACCTTTTGCAAGGTAAAGAGGCTCTCATTGACTCGTATGTCTCATTCCCTAATGGTGTGGCTTCTTTGGATGTGCCTATTTTTGCAATGTCCATCATTTGGAGATGGAGGTGGTTGATAGCTTTTTGGCGTCCTTATACCATGATAATGTTGGGTGTGTATAGGAAGATAAGGCTAGTTTCAGTCGAAGTACAAACAAAAGTTGTGATTAATTCTCATTACAAATTTCTCTTAAAGGGAGTTTCTCCGGTATGCTCCATAAATTTCCATTGGAAAGCAATTTGGTGTCTTCTTGCTCCAAAGAAATTAAAAATTTTTGTGTGGGAAGGTGCTGGGTGAAAATTCTTCCATTGTCATTTTATAAAAAAGGGAAAAAGTACGTGTTAGTAGATGATCTATTTGCAAGGGGTGCGCTAAATCCTTTCTTCTTTTATTGGATTATTGTTGTGAAGGGCTTATTGGTAGATGGTGTATAGTCTTGTGGGTTTCTTTGATGATACCGACTTTGTGAAAGATGAAGTGTTGGCTTGGAGTGAGTAGAGGGCATCTATGGAGATTAAGTGGCTTACACATTGATTGCCTTCTCTATTTGTTATATTGTGTGGAATATGAACAACTCTAAAGCGTTTGATGGTGTAGAGGCCTATTGATGTAACATAAGATAAGTGATTTAATACACTTAATTTTTGGTTTGAAAGAATTATTTTTGTAAATGAGGTAGAGGTTATTGATTTTGTGGTCAGAGAGCATTCAAAGAAGTCCAATTGGGGTAATACAGGGGAGGAATACAACTATCATCTTATCAGGTTTGGTGTTGTTTAGCAACCAATTGAAAAAAGGGTGCCGGTCTCAAAACCCTCATTCTTTTCAATAATGCCCTTCTAGGTAATTTTTTATGGAGATATATGGTGGCGGGCGAGCTAAGTTTGGTTTGGAGCCGAATGGTTGGATGTCTAAAGAGGTGAGATGTCCCTTTCGTGAGGGTGTGGAAATCGAGTCGAAAAGGTCTAGAGGGCTTCTCTTTGTGTGTTTTGGAGTTAGTAGGTTACGGGAAAAGAATTGGGCTTTGGTTTGATTTGTGGTTTGGGAATACTCTTCCCTTAATGACCAATTTTCTTGCATCTTTGACCTTGTGCGAGATAAAGAAGCTCTCATTGATTCGTGTGTCTCACTACCTAATGGTGTGGCTTCTTTGGATGTTCCTATTTTTGCAACATCCATGATTGGGAGTTGGAGATGGGTGACAACTTTTTAGCATCGTTATACCGAACAAGGTTGGATTTGAATAGGAAAATAAAGCTAGATGGAGTCTAAGCTCAAACAAAGTATTTGAAGTGTATTCTTTTTACAAATTTATCCTAGAGGGAGCTACTTTACAAGGATCCAAAATTTTCCCTTGGAAAGCAATTTGGTGTCATTTTGCTCTTAGGAAAGTAAGTTTCTTTGTGTGGGAAACCTCTTGGGGGAAAATTCTTACCATTGACAATTTACAAAAACAGGGAGAAATATGTATTAATAGAAGTGCTTGGAGAAGGCGTGTAGAGTCCCTAGGGGTTTCTTGGGTGATAGCTAGCTTCGTCAAAGATGAAAATGTGGGGTTGGAGTGGGTCAAGGGCCTTTAAGAAGATTAAGAAAGCTTACAAGTTGATTTCCTTCACTCTTTTTTGGATTGTGTGGAATGAGAGGAACCGTAAAGTGTTTGATGGTGTAAAGAGACTCATTAATGTAATTAGAGTTAGTTTAATACTCTTAATTTTCGGTTTGAAGAGAATTTTTTGGGAATGAGGTGGAGGTTATTGATCTTGTGGTAGAGAGCATTCAAAGAAGGTTCATCTGGGGTAATACGGGGGAGGAATATAAGTAAGTATCATCTAGTGAGGTGGGAAGTTGTTAAGCAACCAATTGAAAAAGGGTCTCTCTATTTCAAATCCATCGTTCTTTTCAATAAAGCCATTCTAGGTAAATGATTACGGAGATTTATGGTGGAAGAGGATCACTTTTGGAGTAAAGTGGTGGAATGGTTGGATATCTATGGAGGTGAGAATTCCTTATGGTGTGGGTGTGTGGAAATGAATTCGGAAAGGATGGGAGGTTTTCTTGCCATGTGTTTCGGTCTTACTAGGTAATGGAAAAAGAATTCGCCATTGTTTTGACTCGTGGTGTGGGAATACTCCCTTGAAGGACCAATTTCCGAGATCATCTACTTTGTGCGAAATAAAGAAACTCTCATTGATTCGCGCATCGCATTCCCTATTGGTGTGGTTTCTTTGGATGTGCTCTTCTTTTTCAATATTTGTTGTTGGATATGGAGTTGGTTGAGAGTGTTTTGGCATCCTTATACCGGACAAGGTTGGATGTGAATGTTGAAGACAAGTCTAGATGGAGTATAATCCCGGATAAAGGCTTTGAGGTGAATTCTTATTACAAATTTCTCTTAGCGGGGGCTATTCCGAACGGCTCCAAAAGTTTTCCATGGAAAGCAATTTGCTGTCCTCTTGCTCCTAAGAAAGTAAGTTTCTTTATGTGGAATGCTGTTTAGGAGAAAATTCTTACCATTGACAATTTACGAAATCGGGAAAATTCTTAATTATTTGTTTAAAGGGATTTTGTTTTTAAATGAGGTAGAGGGTATTGATTTTGTGGTTAGAGAGCATTCAATGAAGGTTCCTTTGGGCTAATACGGAAGAGAAATGTAAGTATCATCTTGTGAGGTGGGGTGTTAAGCAAGCAATTGAAATTGGGTCTCGGTTTCAAATCCCTCATTCTTTTTGATAAAGCCCTTCTGGGTAAATGGTTATGGAGAATTTATGGTGAAGGAGGATCACTTTTGGATAAAAGTAGTGGAAGTTAAGTTTGGTTTGGAGCCGAATGGTTGAATGTCAAAGGAGGTGAAATGGATTCGGAAAGGTTGGGAGGGCTTCTCGGTGTGTGTTTCTGTCTTAGTAGGTAACGAAAAAAGAACTTTGCTTTGGTTTGACTCGCACTATGGGAATACTCCCCTTAAAGACCAATTTTCGTGCATCTTTAACATTGTGCGAGATAAAAAATCTCTAATTGGTTCTTGTGTCTAATTTCCTAATAGTTTGGCTTATTAGGATATGCCCTTCAATTGCAATGCCCGTGGTGAAGCGATATAGATGGTTGAGAGTTTTTTTGCCTTTTTATATTGAACAAGGTTGGATGTGAATAGGGAAGATAAGGTTTGATAGAGAGTCCAAGCTCGGACAAAGGTTTTGAAGTGTATTCTTATTGCAAATTTCTTCCAGAGGGAGCAAATCCGAAGGCTCCAAAAATTTCCCTTGGAAAGAAATTCGGTGTCCTCCTACTCCTAAGAAAGTAAGTTTTTTTGTGTGGGAATCTGCTTAGGATAAAATTCTTACAATTGACAATTTACGAAAAGAGAAAAATGTGATTGTTAATAGATGCCATATTTGCAAGGGGTTCGTCGTGTCCATATTTCTTCTTTTGTTATATTGTTCGTTGTCTAAGGAGTTCATGGGAGGTCGCCTATAGAGCCTTGGGGGTTTCATGGGTTATAGTCGACTTCGTGAAAGATGAAGTGTGAGCATGGAGTGGTTTTGGTGTTGTTAAGCAATCAATTGAAAAAAGGGGTGGTCTCGGTCAAATCCCTCATTGTTTTCAATAAAGCCTTTCTAGGTAAATGGTTTTGAAGATAAATGGAGGTTCACTTTTGGAGAAAAGTGACGGAAATAAGTTTTATTTGGAGCCGAATGGTTGGATGTCTAAGGAGGTGAGAGGTCCCTATGGTCTGGGTGTTTGGAAATGGAATCAGAAAAGGTGGGAGGGTGTTACGATGGAAATCAGAGGAGAGAAGAAAGAAACAGAAATTAGAGCGAAGAAAAAGAATGTGAAGGCATGAAACAAAATTGCAAGAATTGAAAGGCAATGCCACTTTTGGAGCAAAGTGGAAAGCGCCAAAGGATTTCAGATGAAATGCCTCAAGAATATGATCATTCAATGACTTCTTACAATTGAGTACAAGTACTTATACCAGAGGATTCTTGCTGGACAGTAACAAGACAATTTGTTACATAGTACAGTTGGCATACCTCTCTAACTAACTGTAACAGAATTATAACTACTCTAACTTCTTCAATATGAGCTTAGAGTTAAGTATAAAGCTTCTTAATCGGGGCACTTCTTCTTAGTGTAGGAACCAGGATAGTGTTAGGGACCTGATCAGTGTTTACTATGTCATCTCTTGCTGACACCTTGTCCCTTTCCCATGTCTTGCCTTTGTCATGTTGTAGTTGTATAGTTTCATTCATCTGATCCGTATCTTTCCCATCCCCTTGGAAATCCACCTTGTCGTCAAGGTGTAAGGATGGATAGCACTGGGAAAGTTCATAGAAGTTTTCCCATAATGTTTCCTCAGGAAGCAGCCATGCCCATCGGACTAAAAGTTGTGGGATGAGGTGTCCTTTAAGAAGGATATGTCTCCTGGCCAGTATAGCTTGTGGCACAATGATGGGTTGATTTTTAATGCTTTCTGTTGGTAGGGAACTGATAAGTGGTGTTGTAGATGGTCCTGTGTAAGGTTTCAGCTTGGAGATGTGGAAGACACGGTGAATTCTATTGTCCTTTGGAAGTTGTGCTTTATAGAAAGGACCATAGTATCTTTTGCTCCGTTTATTGTGAGCTCTGTGTGGCTCTGTGTGCTACAGAGGTTTGTCTGTAGGGTTGTAGTTTGATCAGGACCAGTCATTGTCTTGAAAAGACCATTCCTTCCTACGCTTGTCTACCGGAGCTTTCATTCTAGCTTGGACCTGCAGCAAGTTACTTTTTAGTTGGAGTAGCTGAGTTCTGGAAGAAAATTGGTGTTCCACTGCTTCAATGTTAGAAGACTGTCTCATGTAATCTATGACAGTAGGAGGAGTTCTCCCATGCACAACTTGGAATTGTGTCATGCCCGCGGTGGAGTGATGATTGGTGTTGTACCAATACTCTGCCCAGAGTAAGAAGGTGTCCCACAACTTGGGGTTGTCATGGACAAATGCCCTGAGGTATTGCGCCAAGCATCTATTAAAGACTTCAGTCTGGCCATCGGTCTCAGGATGGTAGGAAGAACTCATATTGAGTGTAGTGCCACTGAGGGTGAACAGGTTCTTCCAGAAGTTGCTAAGGAAGATGGAGTCCCTATAAGAAACTATGGACTTAGGGAAGCCATGGTGTTTAATAACAATGTTGAGAAAGAGTTTGAGCTACAGTGGCAACACTGTGTGATGTAGGCAGTGCTCCAAAGTGTGCAGCTTTGGAGAGTCTATCAATGACCACTAAGATAATCGTGCACCTTTTTGACAATGGAAGTCCAGTTATGAAGTCCATAGATACCTCTTCCCAAATCTGATCTGGAACTGGTAAGGGCTGTAGTAAACCAGCAGGCTTAGTTGTAGGATATTTGGTGGATTGGCAAACCATGCAACTCTTTACAATGTTCTGAACATCTTTTCTCAGGCCAAGAGAAGTTAGCTGACAATCTTAAGAAGGTCCTAAGTGTACCAGAATGCCCTCCCACAGGTGTAGATTAGAATTCAGTGATGAGTGGATGTCATAACTCTGAAGTGAAGCTAAGTCTTATCCTACCCTTGTGGTTCAGTAATCCTTCTTTGTTGGTGTAACCTGGGTACAATGGGGAACCGGCTTGGATTGCTTTGTGTATGTTGAGTAGCTCAGGTCAGTTTTTAAGTTGATCAAGTATTACAAAAGAAATACTAGACATGGGTAGTAGATGTCCTTAAGGATTGGTGTGAGTATCTTCAGGAGATGTAAAAATCTCTGGAATTCTAGAGAGTGCATCAGCTCTCTTTACCAGGCCTGTAGACAATGGTGTAGTTAAACCCGAGCAATTTGCTTAAGTAATGATGTTGTTCAGGTGTTTGAATCGCCTAATTCATGAGATTCTTCAAACTTCTATGATCTGTTTTGATGACGAACTTTCTGCCCAATAGGTATTGCCTCCATTTCATTTCTGCCTCAGTGATTGTATATAGTCCCTTAACATAAGTAGAGGCTGACCTCATCTTAGTTCCTATCTTCTTGCTAGAAAAAGCTAAGGGATGACCATCCTGTGTTTGACTCATGGTGTTCGACAAATATAAGACTTTTCTTTTGACTGTATATTTTCCTTTGTTTTCCCTTTGGGTTTTATGTTTTCTAAAAGTAAAAAAGTAGGAAAGAATGAGTCACTCGATGCTATCGAGTTGTATTCAGGGTACATCTTACCAAAATTTGTCTTCAAAATCAGATCAGCTCATTTGGGGTCATCTCATAATGGGCAATTTAACTCAAAGTCTGCCTATGAGTTGAGTGAGGAAGGTAGAGATGATTAGGGTCAAATCAGGAATTGGGATTGGGTTTGAAGTCTCAGGCTACAAACAGAGCTATCGTTGTGTGCCTGAGATTGCATTGCTTCTAAGTCTAACTTGGTAATGCGCAATATTATTTCTTCTGATACTTGTTCGTACTGCCAAACCTCAGAATCTACACTCATATTCTTAGAGATTGCTATTGGGAAGGAGTTTTTGGCATTGTTTGTGAATGCCTGCCAGCATTAGTAACTTTAATTCTCTTCCTTTGTTTGAGTGGCTGCAAACTAATGTGAAATGCTGTCTTCCTTCATTTTTTGTGTTTCTTGGAGTGATTTATTTATAACAGATTGTTGGATTCTTTAGAATGACTGAAACAGAATAGATTTCTCAAAATCTTGATATTCATTTCTTGGTTATAGATTGTAAATTCAGAGTTGTGGAATTTTTTCATGTTGCAAAGCCCCAAAAAATTAAAAAATCAGATCTTTAATTAACTGGATGCTGCTAGATGTTGGTTGGATTAAATTGAACCGATGGATCTTCCTTTGGTAACCCTGGTTATTGATTCCCTTCATATTGTTCTTGATGCAAAAACTGTTGTGGACTTAATTAAGGAGGGAGAATCGATATCCCATCTTAACGGTTCCATTATTGATGACTGCATGTTATTGATTCAGGGCTTCAATCTAGTCAAACTTCAACACAATTTCAAGGAAGTAAATATATGTGCGGATGCTTCAGAATTCATTTCTTGAGCCATATTTAAACTTTGATCTTGTGGGAGAGAATTTATTTAATTTGTAAGTATTTATTGCATTCTCACTTGTAACAAAACATCTTCTCATATTCAGTCTTTGTAAAAGAAAGAGTTGATGTAACTCTTGTAAGTGTGTAGGTGTTCAACATTTTGAGTGTAAATTTTTTTGGAAGAGAACTTTGTAAAAGTTTGGGTAACACCTTTGAAGTAATTGTTATAGTTAAATCTTTAAAGAGATTTTTTGAAAATAGTGAAAGTAGGATCAGAGAGATTCCGGTATTGTCGAACATCGAGTTTGCACTTTCTTATCCCTTACTCTTTTAATTTAGAGCTATTCAATCTTTGTTCTTGCTTGATTACATAATTGTGTGAACTTAATAAAAAAGTTTGATTGAATCTCTTTTAAGTATTAGAAATTACCAAGGTTTTGCTATTTCTATGGATGTATGGGACATGTAGAACAAGACTGTATTATGGCAAAGCTAATTACAAATGAGAGTGCACATGGGAAAGAGCCTTGATTTCTCTTACTGAATATGATGCAAGATTAACGATGGGTGCGAGCAGGTACACTTTGGGTGATGATGTTGGTTACGTAATCATGTTCATTACACACTCAAAGTTGAAATTGAAGATTCTATGTAAACTTTTTATATTTAAATTTCAATATAAATTTTGAATTTATATAAATTAAAGACAAGTGTGCATCTTTACTTTATATTAAAATTTTGTATATTTTAATATTTAAATTTAACTTATTTCATTTTTGAAATCTTATATTTTTATTAGTTTTATCTCTATCTATTAGCTTTCTTTTCTTTTTATTATATTCATATTTTTTATCTAATAGTTTTTCAACTATTCATTATGCTTAAATTTTTTATCAGATTTATTAGATTTTTTATCTTGCCAAAATATTTAAATTTTTTATTTTTACATTATATTATATGTTTTTTAATCGATTCAATGAGATTATTGAAAATTTGAAATTAACTACTCCACATGGATACTAAAAAATATCAATAATAAAGCTCAAATAAAATCGAATTTCCGATGCCCTTCACTAGTCAAAAGACTTTCTTTTCTCTTTTTTAATTTGAATTTTTGCCTTTATTTATGTCTTTTAACTAAAAAAAAAAAATTTTACATTAACAGAAAAAAAAAATCAAATTTGCATCTCTTAGAGAATTCAGAGTTAACCATTAAACTAAAATATTCGAGTTTATTGAAATGATTTTCATTTAATAAAAAAATCTAGTAAATATATTAAATGGATATAGTTTTTTTTGAAGCGTTGCTTTACATGCACAATAATATAATAATATGTAGGTTAAATTACAACAACATCCTCTTGTTTGCACTTATTTACGATCAAATCCATTAATTTAAAATAATGACATTCTCAGTACTAACATCTATGCCAACCAAATAAAAAAAAAAACATGAAAAGCCCCTAGTACAAGGGTGTCTGCTTGATTGATTGGTCAAAAGAAATATTCTTGACATAAACTCTGAACTTTCTCATTCAAATTAGTAATTCAACCATGATTACAACAAGCAAAATTACAAGTTGTTTTTCAACATTTCACAAACCTAAAAAAAGTAATCCGGCATAAAAGATTTTAGAAATTCTGAAAGGGTAATTTGATAATTTTAAAATATTTTCAATTCATTAATATGATAGATAGTTTGGTTCTCATAGTTATTCAATAATTAAGATTTGAAAAAATTTCATATCAACGGTAATTACAGTCATAGACATCGATGTACACATTTATAATAATGACACCGTAGTTTAACGGTCACACTGTAGTTTATAATAATACAAATTATCCACCTAAAGTGAAAAAAATGACCAATAAACTGATAAAAAAAAATAACCGTCACACTCATGATGGTCGAACTTGGATTCTTTCGATTTAACGGTCTAACTTAAGCTTTTTATCACTGAACACAATTTAAATATTTAGTGTTGCCTAAAAGAATAACAATTATTAATTAAGTGTGATCCCTTTTCCATGAGCTAGACTGGAAGACGTCTTTAATAACCATAAGCATGCAATATTGCATTGTTTTTCATGTTCTCCTATTAAAACTGAATATATGGCATAATATAAGTAGTGTATAAAAAAATTACATCTATAACATATATAAAAAAAAAGAGTCTAAATAGGTATAAAACTTTTGGTAGACAAAAATACTCTTATTTAAACGACACAATTTTGATTATGTAATTATTGGATTATATAAAAATAATATTTTAATTATAATAGAATTTGAATTCTTAAATCTTCTATTGTTTTATTATAATTTGGATTGCTATAACTTTCTATTGTTGTATTAGAACTAGCTTGTGACCCATGATATGCATGGGATATAAGCTCACTAGATTATTATATTTAAAATTTAAAATTGTTGAAACATCGCATATAAATAAATTCAAAGTAATTTAACTTCAAAATAAGTTAAAAATCACTCGTACATGTATCAATATTTTAATCTTAAAAATTATTCTCTTAAAAGATAAATTAATAACATTCTAATAAATTAAAAACTGTCATCCTAATTAAAAGAATGATGAATATCGTTAATTTATAAAACAAACAAAACACTCATATCTTGCCAAGTATATATATATATATATATATATATATATATATATATATATATATATATAAGTGTTCCATTTTTAAAACATAATGTTAATAGTTGAATCACTTTCAAACAAATGCATGATAATACTCGAACATGTCCAAGATTTTTGCATATTTTGAATCAATGTTTTAAAAGGCATCCTCTAGGCGCGCCTAGAGGCGAGGCATTTTGAAAACATCTCAAGTTGTGAAAGGTTGGGCGTTCCTTCTGCTGGGCACTTGCCTTTTGCCTTGGGGTGTATGCCCGGGGCGTAATTTTTACATCCCGGACGCCCAGGCCCACGCTCCATGAAGTTTTTTTAAAAACTTAAAATTTAGAAAAAAAATGCACGTTAAAAGCTCAAACCCATGACCTAATGAATGTCATAGGTCTTAAATTAGTGTTTTTGTTGTGACATTATTACACTTCATAAATATATAATACATGTTATCTAGTTTAATAATAATTACAAACTATTTAATTAATCACTTATAAGTTATAGCAATATAAAAATATAAGTTATACTTCATATAATTTATATATAAATATTAATCAATTATAATTATCACACTATAAAGAGTTAGTAAAATATTAAACTTTGATAAAAATTAATTAATTAATTAATTAAAATTATTTTTATTTTATTATTCTAATTAATTAATTAATATTATTTTATTAAAATTTTGAAACGTCCTAACATATTCAAAAAACTCGTGCCCCAACACCTTTACCTCTGAAAACACTATTTTGAATCACTTAATAACATATTGGAGCTGGGGGAGGGGGTGCAAAGGGGAGCCCAGGCTCCCCCAAACACTTGGAATTCCTTAGCTATATATGGATCCTACTCCTCCAATCCACCAACCCAAGATTCCAACTAAATACAATACATGGGATTTTACTACTTTAATAGAAAAAGGCTACTAAATAGTAGTAGACTAGCAGTAGTAATCTTTTAAGCATTGAACAATGATGATTGAACCCCTTATGGGTCAAATTCTCTCAAGCGCCCACAATTACTATTTTCCTTCTATTTGAAGAGTTCAGAAAAGTTTAGAACTTTCAAGTGCAGTCTGCCAACATACAAACTTGATACAATTATTTTTTTTCTTTTTATTACCAAATAAAATTATTTATTTAATAAACTTCAAGTTATTAAGTATTTGTCGAATGTACCAAAAAAATTATTATGTATTTGCATTTATTCAAAATTTTATTTTTTAACTCTTTTTTTTGTATTTTATTCTTTTACTTAATTAATAATTAAGATAAAAAAATGTTAATGGTTATAAAAAATAAATACTATTTGTTAAATTAAAACTATTATTATATAAATTAGAAATTTAGATAGTTAATTTTAATCAGTAAATATTTTAAAAAAATAAAACATCAAGAGATGAGAATATTTGAATAAAGAAAAAAATTGTAAGTTAAGCTTTTTATCCGATAAATAGGATGAGCATAACTTAAAATAGAAAGACTTCATGAATTTGTTTTTTATTTTTTTATTTTTGTTATATATGTTATAAATTGATCATGCATATTTATGTATAATCTAAGAATGTTAGGATCGTGATCATCTCCAAAAAAATTTTTGGATCAATATACTATTAGATGAGTGTCATGTCAACATAATGATGACATTACATTCATGATTCATCTAATGGTTTATTGATCAAAAAAATTTCTCCATTTACTGGAGACCCATTAAAACTAATATTATTTTGACCGACTAGAATTAGTCCACTTAAGGAAAAAATCATGGCTCTACACCACATCACTTGAAGCAGTTACAGGGTTGCAATCAAATGCATAAACTACATACTTTGTTTTATACATATTTTATGATACTTTTCACATTATATTGATTTTTTTTAATGTAAAAAATGCTGAGAATATAAATTCATCATGTATATATTAATATGTAACATCTATTAAATAAATATAGTAAGGGTTAAATAAAATCAAATTACCAATGGCCTTCACTAGTCAAATGACTTTCTTTTTCTTTTTCTTTTTAATTTGAATTTTTGCCAAATAAAATTATTTATTTAATAAACTTCAAGTTATTAAGTATTTGTCCAATGTACCAAAAAAATTATTATGTATTTGCATTTTTTCAAAATTTTAGTTTTTATAACTCTCTTTTTTATATTTTATTCTTTTACTTAACTAATAATTAAGATAAAAAAATGTTAATGGTTATAAAAAATAAATATTATTTGTTAATTTAAACTATTATTATATAAATTAGAAATTTAGATAGTTAATTTTAATCAATAAATATATTTTTTTAAAAAATAAAATGTCAAGAGTTGAGAATATTTGAAAAAATAATTTTTTTTTAAGTTAAGCTTTTTATCCAATAAACAGGATGAGGACAACTTAAAATGGAAAGGCTTTCTGAAGTTGTTGTTTTTTTTTTTTTTTTGTTATATATGTAATAAATTGATCATGCACATTTATGAATAATCTAAGTATGTTAGGATCGTGATCATCTGCAAGAAATTTTTTGGATCAATGTACTATTAGAGAGTATCATGTCAACATAATGAATGACATGACATTCATGATTCATCTAATGGTTTATTGATCCAAAAAAATTCTCCGTTTACTGGAGACACATTAAAAATAATATTATTTTGACCAACTAGAATTGGTCCACTTAAGGAAAAAATCGTAGCTCTACACTTGATCACTTGAAGCAGTTACAAGGTTGCAATCAAATACATAAATTACATACTTTGTTTTATACATATTTTACTATACTTTGCACATTATACTATTTTTTTAATTTAAAAAAATGGTGAGAATATAAATTCATCATGTATATATTAATATGTAACATCTATTAAATAAATATAATTTCAATATGAATGCAATTCTTATATCTAAAAAATATTAATCAACATTATCATTTATAGCAGATAAACTAAATGGGCATAAATCGTCAAAAAATAATTTGTACCATAATTCAATTCACATGAACAGTCAAAATCATTTTTAAATTTTTAATCTCCTTATTATACCCTTCTTCCAAACGCTTACATATCTACAAATCAAAGGTTAACTCTCATCTCATGCTAGCCCCAAACTTATTTTCCTTTAAAATACTTGTAAAAGTTCCTACTCTATTATACTAATAGAGTCCTATCCACGGAGTGAGGGGCACGTGATCACAATTTAGATATATGAATTTAAAATATAAAAATATATCTATTAAAATGGTAAAAGTTATTTTATCTGAATGTTGACTCACGTGGGATACAAATTAATTTGTACCATATATCAAAAAGGAAAATTATTTTCACTGACTCACCAATTATGTAATCCATTATACGTATTCTCTCATCAATTGGAAAACTCTTTAGATATACGATTTAAATTAAAAAATTCTACTTATAGGGAACATAATCTAAAATCGATATCGCACACCTCACAATGTTGTAGCTAAAATTATGGGCATCCAATGTAAGTAGGAAGTTTTCGAGGAAGAATCTAGATTTCCTCCGTTGTTTTGATACTTTGTTGTTAAGACGATAATGGAGAGAATTCCGTATAGTTGAGCAGCATATATACATATATATATACATATACATATATATATACATATATATTGATTTTTGAGGATTCTTCGACCAATACAACATTGATGCAGAAAGAGGAGAAGAAATTTGGGGCACCGTTTTCGGCACCTAACCCAAGCACTCCTCATTGTAAAAAGTAAATAACATAATATAAAGTAAATGCATGTATATAATATACAGTTTATTAAAATATTAGAATTTCATTAAGTAAAATATAATAGTACATACTTACCAATATAAGCGAAAAAAAATTTGGTGACATATATATACAGAAAGTGTAAAAAGATGGGGAGAAAAAAATAACAAAGAAATGAGGATTATATGTGCAGTAAAATTTTTAAATATTTAAAATTTAAACTTTGAAGAGAGTTAAGAAAAAATGAACTAGTTGGATAAAATTTTAATTAATAGATAATTAAGAAAATAATAAAATAGATATAAAAAGCAGAAACATAAATAAAATTATTTTATCCACATGTTAATATATTATAAGCATTTTGATGAGTAAATACTTAATTAGTTTTGAATTTGAGATTAAATAATTTTATTTGTTAGAGATAAAATATACAAATATTTTGAATTTGAAATTAAGTAGATTTAAAAAAAACATATTTTCATAAATAATTAATGTCTATGTCAGTATTTACGTCATTGCTTACGTGATCGTTTTGATACTTATATATATATATATATATATATATATATATATATATATATAGAGAGAGAGAGAGAGAGAGAGAGAGAGAGAGAGAGAGAGAGAGATTTGGATCAAATCTGAAAAAGGGGTGTAAAACTTTTTGATAGGCCAAAATACCCTTATTAGACTCCATATAGACAAAATACTTGTGTTTTAAAAATATATATTAATTAATACGTTAACAAAGCGACATATTATAATCTTGTGGTTATATTTTGTACAAAATTTTCAATTTATTCATTTAAAAAAAATAATTACTTGTCTTGAATAATTAGGAGAATTTATATAACTTTTTCTTCCTGTCAACGCAGCTTCAGTTTGAGGTTCTAAAAAAATAATACAGCCTATTGTAATAAACAAACCAAAATTTTTTGTTAAGTAATTTAATTTTTTCGAACTCACACCCCTATCCAACTCTTGACAATTTTTTTTATTTTCATATGATCGAAAATTATTATCTTATGTTTAGAATTTAGATGAAAATGTCTTTTATTGTTATTGTTTTACCATTTAGCTTTTTTTTTACCTATAAATCTTCACCGAGAAATACCAGTTATATAGTGTTATAATTCCTTGTAAACAATATGATTGATGTGGTTTCTATAGATCTTCATTTTTCAAGTACAAATAATTAATATATATTATATATATAAAAGTACAAATAATGTGTAATACATTCAATAGACAATATTTTTACTTAATAATTATTTTTTCTTTTTCTCATAAAAGTAGGATTCTTTATAAGTAATTGTTTGACAAAAATTCATGGCTTTATATAAACAAGTTTTTTTTTCTTTACAAAAAAATAAACTAGTATGTAACTAAATAAAATTAAATTAGTTTTTTAGCTTCCTCAAATAATTCAGTGTTAGTTTTACTCTATATAAGCAAGTTATTTACATAAGAAAAAAATAATAATTATTCTATATAAACAAAATTTTCACAAACAATTAATTCATTGCTAATTAAATTCATTAAATTAATAAAAATAAACATTGATAAGCTTAAATTTAAGATATTTTTACCTATTTTAATTAAATTATACTCTTCCACTTTGATGAGGAAAAATATGTTCTTCCACTTGAAAAGTTTGATAACAAGAAAAATTAGAGTACAAAGCACCTCTAAAAATTTTAAAAAAGCAATATGTACATGATAAGAATGCAGAATGTTATATTTTTCTCCCTTAATGTTTAATTTTTTTTTATACATTTAGTGCCTAAATGTACTAATTATTCTTATATTTTGATTTAGGATGCAAATGGAGGCGTTAAGTGCAAAATGAACATATTGGGCGATTTTGGATAGTTTCGATATTGCATTGTAATCTGAGCATAACTCTCTCATCCGAGCTTCAATTGAGATGATTCAAGATGCTACGGAACGCCAAGTAAAATATCTACAACTTTCATGTTTTGAGTTTTGAGAGATACTGGCTGGATCAAGGTCGAAACCGGGCTTGAAGTTGCAGCACTTGCACTGTTGAGGTTCTGGAACGACCCTTAGCCTGCAATTCTAATACGTGGATTTGACGTGGTTTATTTTTGGAAGTTTCCAGATCTGGTGCAAGAAAATTCCACTTGAAAACACCACTTTCCTGTTTATATTAGGACTTTATTTTATTTTTAATATTTTCCTTAATTAGTCAGATTTGGATATTGTTATTTTAGGATAATATTTAGAATATTTTTAGGAGATCTTGTAGGCTTCTAATACCGATAAATAACGTGTAAAGGGGGAGAGAAATCATCAGACTTCACACACACCTCTCTCTCCCCTCTTCTCTAACTTCTCCTTCAAGTTTTCATCATGGCCCAGCGTGGTTAAACTTTTAGAATTGGTCGATGGAAATGGAATCCTCGGAATCAATAAAACTGTGAGATCTAATTTGTTTTTATTGTTCAATTTATGCTTTGGGTATTAAATGTTCTTGTAACGACTCATCCCGGGTTGGCCACCCCCGAGATGGTGTCATCACATTTTGAAAATCCCTACATGACACATATATGCAACAATAAAAATAACACAAACAAAAATGTTTACATCAATCCTCAACCCTCAACAGGAGAGATACATCATTCTGATATTGACTTAATCATTATATACAACGTAAAATGCATGAATATTTACAAATAATTTTTTTTATTTTCTCATTAGTATGGGGATGTTGACACGTACGTGGCTTACAGAAAAATATTTCGTCTGACTCTTAACCCACCAGACTATTTATCCTCCCTGTTACCTGAAATCATTGTACAATGAGGGATGAGCTTCACAAGCTCAGTGAATTAAATTTACTAGAAGTATTCATTTATATAAATAGTCTTTCAATATTTAATCATTTACATCTCATACAACTTGATACTAGTATTCTACTATCACTACACATGTCATAAGATCCATTCTCTATCAATCTCTTCTTCTTATTTATTGGTTCACTTTAAGACAATCACTTATCTCATAATTACCTCGTACTGAGGTTCACATCATATCATACTTCTAGGTTTCTTTCTCACCATAACTGTCTCTCTGTGAGACTCATTCATCTATAAATAAATTCACAATATCAATAACATTTCAGTAAAAATATTAAATGCATAATTATTATTATTAGGGAACGTCTTCTCACATGTCAACATGTTTTTATCTTAGACCGGCTCCCTCCCGGTTTTTTTCTTTCCAGCATATACTGGCTGTCACGGTTTTTCAATTAGACCGGCCCCTTCCCGGTTCTTTTCTTTTATACACATGCATATGAACAATGATATGAAATATGCATATAAACAATAATATAAAAACAATATAAATTCAAATATTAAATTTAGCTATCACATCTTTCCTCCAATTTCTACTTGATAAATTTCATTAATTTCTTCTCCTCATATATCACATCAGTTCATTAATCATAACTCGTCAAGAATTTTATTTATCACCATCATTATTAAATCGACTCACTATTATAATAATATTTCTTTTCACAAAATAATTTTCTACATGTTCAATATTCATATCATACCTATCAACCAAATTTTTATCTACCACCAAAGCATAAGCTAATAATTTATTTTAATATTATTACTAGATATTTGATTTTTATTTAGATTACTTAAACTAAATCTAACTCACTACGTAGCACTTAAAGCTACTCGTGGATCACCTCCTTACTTGTCCTGCTCCTCTCAGAAATTTTCCCTGGTTGCTGACCGTCAACACCTGATATAATATTTATACTAAAAATTCTAATTATTTCTTCAATTCTTCCTAATTTACACCCTTTAAAAATTTTCACTTTGAATTCTAGGAAATTTCATGTATGCTAAAATTTAAAAATAAACTTCACATTATTACCTTCTATTTTTCTTAGCACTTCCCGTGATTCTCTATGAAATTCTTCCATAAATCCCTTCAAAATTTTACTTTTTCAACCTTCTTTTCGGTCCCTAAATGTTTAGAGAAAATGATGAGGAAATGAGAAAACCAAAGATTTTGCTAAGAAAAATTAAAGCAAGACAAATTATATATATATATATGCAAAAAACTAAGTTCAGCAACCCCAAATTTGGCTGCCACACAAAGGCCAAGTGTAAGGCATGCAAATGCCTTTTCTTTACTTGGCATATATATAAATCCTTTTCTGGCCTTTTTTTTCAAAAAATAATTTTATTCAATACTAAATCCTTCGCATATATATAAATTATTTTAATTTTATGTCATATTTATTAAATTACTTCTTTACCCTTACTTTATGATTATGGGTATTACAAATCTACCCACCTTATAAAAATTTCGTTCCCGAAATTTCTTTATCTTAACTCAAGAAATAATTGTGAATAATATTTCTTCATAATTGTCTCACACTTTCACGTAATCTCTTTAACGTATTTATTCCGTCACAGAACTTAAACTAGTGAAATTATTTTATTATACAAGACTTGTTCTTTTCTGTATAAAATCCTCACTGGTACTTGTATATAAGCTCAATCCTTCTGAATTTCTATAGCTTAGCTCGAAATATTTTTAGATTTATCAAGTATGTTTTGGCAATGGTGAAACGTGGAATATGTTATGTCACTGCTTCAACTCTGGAGGCAAAACCAGGCTATTCACAACTAGCTCAACTTTCTTAACAACCTCATAGGGCCCCACATACCTCGAATTCAGCTTTCCTTTCCTGTTTAAATCTCAATACACCTTTTCATTGAGATATTTTTCAATACACCCAATCACCTACTTGAAACTTAAGAGGTCTTCTTTTATTATCAGTATAACTATTTGGTCTACTCTGTGCTACTTTACAGTTCTCTCTAACCAATTTGATCATCTTAGTTGTTAACTTAATAATTTATGAATCAAATATCTTTCTCTCTCCAACTTTTTCTCAGCATACAGGAGTTCTATACCTCCTACCATATAAGGCCTCAAATGGTACAATTCCAATACTAGTTTGATATTGATTATTATTAGCAATTTCAATCGATGGCATATAAGTATCCTGACTTACTGAGAAACTCATCATATTTGCCCTTAAAATATCTTCTAGTACTCTAATAATCCTTTCTGTCTGAGCATGAAATGTTATATTAAATTGCAATGGTGTACCCGTGGCTTTCTAAAAGCCTCTCTAAAACCAAGATGTAAATCTAGCATCTCTATTTGAAACTATGCTTAATGGTGCTCTATACAACCTCACAATCTCAACTATATCCCTCTTCAATTCTGACCACCAGAAATTCTGTCTCAATTCTTTATACATCTTATTATTACTTGGTTGCATTGAATCTACATTATAATGTGTCTCTCTCATTATCTTCTTTCTCAACTTCGCATTATTGGGAACACAGATCCATGTTCCAATACCAAAATACCCTAATTTCAAACTTTTGAACTCATATTGCTTTCTAGTAAGCACTCAATGCTTAATCTTTTCTATCTCTTCATCTCTACCTTGTATCTCTAAAATATTTTACTATGGATGACTGTTCAACCATATTCGTTAACCATGATCTTCTATCATTGATCTTTAACTTCATTCTTATCTCTTTTAAATCTATCATCAATTTCACATCAGGACTCCCAACAGCAGTTAAACTTCTTGTAGACTTTCTGCTCAATGCATCAGCTATCACTCTCGCATTTTCTAGATGATAGTGAATTATACAATTATAGTCACTAATCAACTCCACCCACCATCTTTGTCTCAAATTCAACTCTCTCTAGGTAGGTAAGTACGTCGAACTCTTATAACCCATGAATATCTTACAAGTGGCTCCATACAGATGATGTCTCCAATCTTTAAAGTAAACACTATAGCAGCCAACTCTAAGTCATGAGTAGGGTAATTTCTATCACGAATCTTCAATTGCCTAAAAGTATGGGCCACATTTTTCCTATGTTACACATATCCCAATCATTGATATGACGCATCACTATACACCACAAATCCTTCATCATCAGAAGGAAACACTGATACTGGAGCTGTAGTCAATTTCTCTTTCAGTAATTGGAAATTTTTCTCACACTTCCCTCACCATGCAAATCTCACCTATTTCCTAGTCAGTCTATTCAACAGTATTACAATAATGGAAAAATTCTAAAAGAATCTTTTATAATAACCAGCTAACCCCAAGAAGATTCTAATCTTAGTCACATTAGTTGGTCTCTCCCAACTTAATATTGCCTCTACCTTTTGTGGATCAACTGTTATGCATTTCTCAATATTACATGTTCCAAGAAAGTTATTTCATTCAGCCAACACTCACACTTAGAGAACTATGCATATAATTTATCTCCCCTCAAAATCTCCAACACAATGTCTAATGTTTCACATGCTGTTATTCCTTCTTAGATTACATCAAAAGGTCAAATACAACCATAAATTTGTTAAGATATAGTTTAAACACTCTATTCATCAAGTCCATGAATGTTTCTAGAACATTAATCAATCCAAATGACATCACAAGAAGCTTATGACCATAACGTGTCCTAAAAGCAGTCTTCGGCACGTCTCCCTTCTCTATCCTTAACTGGTGATAACCTGATCTCAGGTTTATCTTAGAAAACACTCTCACTCCTTGCAACTGCTCAAACAATTCATTTATCCTGGGTAAAAGATATTTGTTCTTATTCAACTATATGTAGTCCATACACAATCTCATCGTTCCATCTTCCTCCTTCATGAACAACACAAGGGCCCCCAAACACACTAAATCGAATAAATTATTTATCTAACAACTCTTGAACTTTCAACTCTCTTAACTCAGCTGGTGTCACTTTGTAAGGTGCTATTAAACATATGTGATGAACCTGGTATCACATCAATAGATAAATTTAATCTTCCTACTAGGAGGCAACCTAGACAACTCATCAAAAAATACATCAAAAAAATCTGTGACTACTAAGATTTCTTCTAAATTCCTATTTTCCTTTTTAGAATCCATTGTGTATGCCAAATACTCCTCACAACCCTTCTTCAACCATCTCCTAGTGGTCAGAGTAAAATGAGATAGTTCGAGAGTATCTTATGTTCTCCCCGAAAGTTAAACTCCTCATGTCCGTATATTGAACACTAACTTCTTTCTGGAATAATCAACCTAAGCATAATACGTCGACAACCAATTCATTCTCAAATTATATTATATTCAAAGATAATAAATCAGCTTCAGATTCTCTATCACTGATACGAATCACACAACCCTTGTAAACATTTATGATTATCACTCTATCTCTTGTGAAAATTTCAACAAAAATATTTTGCATCAAATGACTAATACATACTTCAATAGACTTCATATAAATACCGGATGCAAAAGAATGGGTTGCATCAAGATCAACCAACATTGATATGTCCACCTTCTATACACATAAAGCACTTCAAATTATGACAATTATGGGATAAATATCTTATCTGAATATATATATGAAAAACTTCTATTTCTCAATCATACGTCAGATTACCACTTCCCCTTGGTGGCATACTTACTTCATCTGCCATGACTCCCAGTTCCCATAACCTGTCTTCCAAATCTAAGGTCCCATAATAGTATTCAGAGTTATAGAAGTAACAGATCATGCTTGCCTCTGACTCTGTACCTCAATTCCCTATGACAAGGAATGCCTCATTTGGGTGGTTTCCCACCCTGCACACTCAAACTGGTACCACCTATGGGTTCCTCAAATCTAGACCTCTTCCATCGATTCCTCCTACCTCTAAACAAGGGATGAAAGAATGAATTTCAGCATGTTAAAGGAGTGCACACAAGTGTGCACATCACTTTGGGTGTGTGTGCACACCTCTACTCAGCAAGACAAAGAAGTGCGCACAGTTGTGAAGGGTCCAGCTTCAGTGTGTGCCGTAGCCCTGCTCCTTCTAGGCCATAGTGCCCAGCAAGGAGAAAGTCTTGGTGGAGGGCAGTGCCGCATCTCTCCCTAACCAAGGCTGCGACGCCTAGAAAGTTGTGAAAATGTGTTTTGCCTAGCGCCGCAGCATGCCCTGTTCAGTGCCTAGGCGCTAGGCACACTGAGGTACACATATTCCAATTGATTCAGCCTCTTGTTAAGTGCCTGGTTACAAGGTTAAAATGCACAACATCACTTAGGATTGATGGAGGGCCATGGTTGAGTGTTCATCAAGATCTAAGGGTGGAGATTGACTCTCAAGATTGACAAGAAGTTGGTGCACTATATAAAGGGTCACCTAACTTTATTCTCATTAACATTGTGACATAATTTGAGATCAATTGTAAAGAGTGACAGACATACAAGAGAGAATTATGTGAGAGTTCAAAGACACAAAACACAAGAGGGACTCATTGTAGTGAGGCTGGTTATAAAGAGAGAGGAGTATAGATTAGATAGAGAGCATTGTAATAGTTCTTATCATCTTCTTTCTTCTCTTCTTGGTTTCTTCAATAACTTGAGGTTTCTTGAAGAGGGTTGCTGGATTATAAAGAACCATTGATTTAGTGTAGAGAGTTCAGAGGAACTCACGGGAACGTAGACTATTGTCGAACCTCGATAACAAATCGCTTGTTTTCTTTCTTTCTTTGATTTATGTTCCTGTTTTCGATTCCAAATCTTTACAAGTCATTCTAGACTTGGGTGTTTGGAAGATCACCACCTGGGCATCTTGTCAAGGTGATTTCCAATAGTGGTATCAGAGCTTGCACAGCTGGGTATCGGAGCAAGGACAAGAAGGTAACGGAGTCAAGATTCCAAGAATCAAAGATCAACTTCTTGGGTGATTCAAGAATGGTGTAAAAATCAAGATCAGATCGTGTTCTTCAGAGTGATTCAAGAACGATGTTAAGATCCATCTTTGATCGTATTCTTGAGGTTTAGAAGAAAGCGTTTGTGGGTATTGCATAAATCTGGGATCTTATCTGCAAAGATGGCTTCAAATTTTGTTGTTGAGAAGTTTGATGGAAATGGATATTTTTTCCTGTGGAAGCTGAAGATCAAGGCTGTTCTTATGCAACAGAAAGTGGACTTGGCTATTGGAGAAGATGATGTTTTTCCAGCAAGTGTCACGGAGGATCAGCGGACTGAAATAAAGAAGATGGCATACAACACCATCTTCTTGCATATGTCGGATAGTGTCATAAGGGAGTGCGGAGACTCGGAAGATCCTGCTGCCATATGGAAGAAACTAGATGAGTTGTTTCTTACCAAAACTCTCCCTAACAAGATTTATCTTCTTGAAAGAATCTTTGCTTTTAAAATGGATCCAAATAAAGAGTTGCAACATAATCTTGATGTCTTTAATAAACTAGTTCAAGATTTGGGTAGTTGTAGTATTAAATTCCCGGATGAACAATTGGTTGTTATTTTGTTAAACTCTCTTCCTGATTGCTTTGATAATTTGATTAATGCTATTGAGTATGGATGAGATACTTTAACCAAGGAGATTGTGATCAATGCCATAAGGGCTTATGATTTCAAAGCCAAGATGAGGGAGGCATCAAGTGTAGAAGGGCTGTTCGTAAAAGGAAGGCCAGCAACTTGGAATGGCAGTAGCACTCATGACAACTACCGGGAGATATCAAGAGGTAAAGGGCAGAACCATGGGAGATCTCATTCCAAGACAAGACTTGGAGGAGGAAAGAGATGCTTCTACTACAACAAAGAGGGCCATTTCAAGAAAGATTGCAAGAAGAAGATGTGGAATGAGAGAAGAAGCCATACCAACAATGAAGAGGCTTCGGTTGCCAAAGGAGAACAGTAAGATGATGTGCTTGTTGTGTGCTCAAATATGAGCAGGAGGCAAGGCAGTGAGAAATGGTTTCTAGATTCAGGGTGCACTTATCACATGTGCCCTTACAAGGAATGGTTCAAGAATTTCAAGGAGATCAATGATGGAAGGCTCTTCTCGGGGAATGATAATTCTTGCCAAGTGAGAGGGATAGGAGACATCCAGTTGAGGATATTTGATGGAGTCACAAGGCTGCTACAGAATGTGAGGTATCTTCCAGATTTGAAGAGGAATTTGATCTCATTGGGGCAACTGGATTCCATGGGCTATATATGTAAAGTAGAGCAAGGAAAGATCAATGTGGCCAAGGGATCTTTGGTAGTGATCACAGCAGCAAGAAACGATGGACTTTATGAGATGATCAGAGAGACAAAAATCAATGATCAAGCAGCAAGCTTGATGGCTGAGATGGATAAGGCAGCCCTTTGGCACACTCGCTTGGGACACATGAACGAAAAGGGTCTGCAAGTTCTTAGCAAGGATAGCCTACTTGGTGGAGACAAAGTAGAGAAATTTGATTTCTGTGAGTGTTGCATTCTTAGGAAGCAACACCGGGTCAGCTTCAACACCGAAGTGCACAAGTCTAATGGGATTCTTGACTACATTCATTCGGACCTTTGGGGACTAGCAAGGATACCAACACAAGGAAGTAACTTTTACTTTCTGTCTTTAATTTATGATTATTCAAGAAAAGTGTGGGTTTATTTGCTTAGAAATAAATCAGATGCATTGAATAAATTTGTTGTGTGGAAAAAGTTGCTGGAGACTCAAACGGGTAGGGTAGTTAAGGCTTTACGAACCGATAATGGCCTAGAATTTTGAAATAAGGATTTTGATAAATTCTGTGAATTAAATGGCATTCTAAGGTATAGATTGGTTGTAAAAACACCTCAACAAAATGGAGTTGCTGAGAGGATGAATAGAACCCTTATGGAAAAAGTTAGATGCATGCTAATAGGATCCGGTTTACCAAAATATTTTTGGGGGGAAGCTGTGGCTACTGCTGCATACTTGGTAAATAGATCACCCTCTAGAGATTTAGAGCTCAAGACTCCCATGGAGATGTGAAGTGGGAAACCTCCTGAGTTAAGCAACCGTAGGACTTTTGGGTGTGCTGCATATGTACATCAAAAGGAGGATAAACTTAGCCTAAGGTCTAGAAAATGTGTATTTCTAGGATATAGTGATGGGGTTAAGGGGTATAGGTTGTGGTCCTTAGAAAAGAAAGGCATGAAACTCATTATAAGTAGGGATGTTATTTTTAATGAATTGTTATTTCCCTACTTGGAGAAAACTAACCCTGCAGGGGCTAGTGAGAAAACCAGTCCAGAATTTGTAGAGCATCACATCAAGGAGAATTCGGTTTAGGTAGAGTAAGAAAGGCAAGAGGGTTCAGACCAGGTAGAGCCCATTGATGAAGGCCAAGCTCAAGAAACTCAAGAAGAGGCTGAACTAGAAGAAGTTGATGCAGCAAGTCAGAATGACTACCAGCTCACAAGGAACTGGAAAAGGAGGGTGGTTAGACCACATTTGAGATATAGGTTTGCGAATGCTAATGTAGCAACTCCTTGGACAGAATGAGAGATAGAACTAGAAACTTACACAGATGCCATGGAGTGTAAGGATTCATCAAAGTGGCAGTTGGCTATGGAGGAAGAAATGAATTCTTTGATGAAGAACAACTCTTAGGAGTTGGTGCCTAAACCAGAAAAACAGAGAGTTGTGGATTGTAGATGGATCTACAAGATCAAAGAAGGGAATACTCTAGGGGATGAAGTCTGGTATAAAGCTAGGCTGGTGGCGAAGGGGTTCACACAAAAAGAAGGCATAGATTTCACCAAAATCTTCTCACCGGTTGTGAAGTACAAGACGATACGGATAGTGTTAGCATTGGTGGTCCAATTTGATTAGGAAATCGAGCAAATGGATGTGAAGACAACATTCTTACATGGAGAGCTCAATGAGACCTTTTACATAAAGCAACCTAAAGGCTATAAGGAAGGAAGACAGGGAGAGTTGGTGTGCAAATTGAAGAAATCTCTCTATGGCCTAAAGCAATCACCTCGGCAATGGAATAAGAGGTTTGATTCATTTGTAATCAGCTTGGGTTTCATGAGGAGCTAATATGATTCGTGCTTGTACTACAAGGGGTAGAAGGTTGAGAAAGTGGTGATCATCCTCATCTATGTTGATGATATGTTGCTGGTTGGGAGCAGCATGGAGAGGATAAGAAAATTGAAGGCTCAACTCAGTGAGGAGTTTGAGATGAAGGATCTTAGCCATGCATAGAAGATCCTTGGGATGTGTATCATTCGGGAAAGGGAGAGAAACAGATTGAAGATCTCTCAAACTTCCTACATAGAGAAGATGATATCTAAGTTCTCTATGGAAGATAGCAAACCAGTGAAGGTTCCCCTTACTTGTCATTTCAAGTTCTCCAGCGATCAATGTTTGAGATCGGAGGCGGAGAAGAAGAAAATGGAAAAGGTCTCTTACTCTAGTGCGGTTGGTTCTGTTATGTTCACCATGGTAAGCACTAGACTTGATATTGCTCATGCAATAAGTGTTCTCAGCAGGTTTATGAGTAATCCCAGAAAAGAGCATTGGCTGGAGATGAAGTGGTT
The DNA here is from genome assembly GCA_023935145.1 of Bretschneidera sinensis. Lineage (NCBI taxonomy): Eukaryota > Viridiplantae > Streptophyta > Magnoliopsida > Brassicales > Akaniaceae > Bretschneidera > Bretschneidera sinensis. The sequence continues at coordinate 67,721,949 of CM043698.1, read as the reverse complement.
GCTGAGGTACTTGAAGGGAAGCGCAAAAGTATGGCTGGTTTATAAGAAGAGGGGTAAGTCCATCTGCCTTGAGGGTTTTACGGGTTTGGACTATGGAGTAGACTGAGATAAAAGAAGATCGATTACCTCCTACTTCTTTAACTTAAATGGAAGTTGTATAAGTTGGAAGTCTCAGTTGCAGCTTGTGGTAGCACTCTCAACAACCGAGGCTAAGTACATAGCAGCAATGGAAGCCATCAAGGAGGCTATATGGTGCAAAGGGTTGTTGGAAGAGTTGAAGGTACTAGAGAAGCAGGTCGTGGTGTTTTCGGATAGACAAAGTTCATTGTACTTGTGCAAAAATCCAGTGTTCCATGAGAGGACAAAGCACATGGATGTTCGGTACCATTTCATTCGGGAAAATGTTACGAAATGATGCATCCATGGGGATAAGGTAACCACTGAAGAAAACCTTGCGGATTTAGGTACTAAAGTTCTACCTCTAAGTAAGTTTAATCATTGCCTTGGACTACTTAGGATTGGAGTCGGTTGATTGATGACTCAAGATGAGTTTGGATCCTGATGTTCTCTGCACAATGGTTCGGGTTTAAACGCTTAGACAAAGGTAGAGATTTTTTATATTTGTCTAAGGTTTAAACATGGTTTAAGGTTTAAAAAAGAGATGGAAGAATAAATTTCAGCATGTTAAAGGAGTGCACACAAGTGTGCGCATCACTTTGGGTGTGTGTGCACACCTCTACTCAGCAAGATAAAGAAGTGCGCACAGTTGTGAAGGATCCAGCTTCAGCGTGTGCCATAGCCCTGCTCCTTTTAGGCCACAGAGCCTAGCAAGGAGGAAGTCCTAGTGGAGGGCAACGCCGCACCACTTCCTCACCAAGGTCACGACGCCCAAAAAGTGGTGAAAAGGGTGTTTTGCCTAGTGCCACAGCATACCCTGTTCAGTGCCTAGGCACTAGGCACACTGAGGCACACATATTCCACTTGATTCAGCCTCTTGTAAAGTGTGTGGGTGCAAGGTTAAAATGTACAAAATCACTTAGGATTGATGGAGGGCCATGGTTAAGTGGTCATCAAGATTTAAGGGTGGAGATTGACTCTCAAGATTGGACAAGAAGTTGGGGCACTATATAAAAGGTCACCTAGCTTTATTCTCATTAACATTGTAACATAATTTGAGATCAATTGTAAATAGTGATAGACATATAAGAGAGAATTGTGTGAGAGTGCAAAGACACAAAACACAAGAGGGACTCATTGTAGTGAGGCTGGTTGAAAAGAGAGAGGAGTATAGATTAGATAGAGAGCATTGTAATAGTTCTTATCATCTTCTTTCTTCTCTTCTTGGTTTCTTTAAGAACTTGAGGTTTCTTGAAGAGGGTTGCTAGATTGTAAAGAACCATTGATTTAGTGCAGAGAGTTCAGAGGAACTCACGGGGACGTAGGCTATTGCTGAACCTCGATAACAAATCGCTTGTCTTCTTTCTTTCTTTGATTTCTGTTTCTGTTTTCGATTCCAAATCTTTACAAGTCATTCTAGACTTGGGTGTTTGGAAGATCACCACCTGGGCATCTTTTCAAGGTGATTTCCAACAATATCATACTTCTAGGTTTCTTTCTCACCATAACTGTCTCTCTGTGAGACTCATTCATCTATAAATAAATTCACAATATCAACAACATTTCAGTAAAAATATTAACATGTAAAACAGATGCAATGCATGAATTATTATTATTTGGGAACGTCTTCCCACATGTTGACATGTTTTTATCTTAGACTAGCCCCCTCCCGGTTCTTTTCTTTCCAGTATATACTGGCTGTCACGATTTCCTTTATTTCTAGCATATACTGGCTGTCACGGTTTTTCAATTAGACTGGCTCCTTCTCGGTTCTTTTCTTTTATACACATGCATATGAACAATTAAATGAAATATGCATATAAACAATAATATAAAAACAACATGAATTCAAATATTAAATTTAGCTATCATGTCTTTCCTCGAATTTCTACTTGATAAATTTCATTAATTTCTTCTCCTCATATATCACATTAGTTCATTAATCATAACTCGTCAAGAATTTTATTTATCACCATCATTATTAAATCGACTTATTATTCTAATAATTTTTCTTTTGACATAACAATTTTCAACATGTCCAATATTCATATCATACCTATCAATCAAATTTTTATCTATCACCAAAGCATAAGCTAATAATTTATTTTAATATTATCACTAGATATTTGATTTTTATTTGGATTACTTAAAGTAAATCTAACTCACCACGTAGCACTTAGAGCTACCCGTGGATCACCTCATTGCTTGTCCTGCTCCTCTAAAAAATTTCCCCCGGTTGCTGACCATCAACACCTGATATAATACATATATTAAAAATTCTAATTATTTCTTCAATTCTTCCTAATTTACACCCTTTGAAAATTCCCACTTTGAATTCTGAGAAATTTCATGTATGCTAAAATTTAAAAATAAACTTCATGTTATTATCTTCCATTCTTCTTAGCCCTTTCCGTGATTCTCTATGAAATTCTCCTATAAACCCCTTCAAAATTGTAGTCTTTCAACCTTCTTTTCGGTCCCCAAGTGTTTAGAGAAAATGAGTAGTTTGAATTGAGGAAAAGAGAAAACCAAAGATTTTGCTAAGAAAAATTAAAGTAAGGCAAATTATATTTATGCAAAAAAAAAAAGTTTCGCAGCCCTGAATTTGGCTGCCACGCAAAGGCCAAGTGTAAGGCATGTAAATGCCTTTTCTTTAGTTGGCGGCAAGTGGCAACACCTGCTGCCATGTTTTTCTTGCTCTTTTTTTTTCCTTCACTTTATATTGTTCATGATTTTTTTTCAAAAGAATTATTTTATTCAATACTAAATCCTTCGCGTATATATAAATTATTTTAATTTTATGTCATATTTATTAAATTACTTCTTTACCCTTACTTTATGATTACGAGTATTACAGTTCTTCTATGCCTATTTTCATGATTGTCTCGTTTAATTACTAGAAGGCTTACTAGTTTATTATTCGCTGCAATCTAGTGCTAGGTTAGATATCAAATCCGTAATTGTTTTGATCCCTCTAATTTGTGAAGCAACTAAGATTTAATGATTTGCTGCGTCAGAAATTATTAGATCTTAAGAAGAACGCTCGACTAAATTAAATGTAACCGTTTGTGCTTGTGTTGTTTAGCTTCATCGATCTCTCTAATTCTTAAAGCTGCTACTAGATTAAACCTTTAGCGCTTGTCTTGGGTTGTTTAGTAGTTAGGGTTAATTAAATTGCCTGTTTTCTAATTAACTAAGACTAATGAGAGATAGGAAAATAGTTCCAACGGTGAATATTCAAAGTGTGAATTGATATATACTTGCATCGATTATCAATTGTAAAATTTCGATGGTGGAAGTTGACTTAGACCAAGATTTGTTCTTTTGATTGATTTTGATACTTCAATTTGAATTGTTCCTTAGTTGTTTTTTCTTAAAATTGTTTTGGTTCTACTCAAATCACCCCATCCTTGTTCACGTAGCATAAAACTAGGCTAGATACTCTTCGTGGGAACGATCTTTACTCGCACCATTACATGTATTTTTAGGAGTATAGGTTTTATTTTTGGTTGCCTGTGACAGCACACCAAATTTTGGCGCCGTTACCGGGGAGTGATTCTAGTTGATTTTTGTGCTTCTTGTGATCCTTATTTCGTTCTTGAAATTTTAGGGAAAAAAAATCACCTTGATTGTTTGTGTTTTAGTGTAGAATTTTTATTTATTTTCATTACTCTAGATTTTTCCTGATTTGTTTTTCATGATTTATTAGAGTTTCCTTGATTGTTTATGACTGTAACTCGATCTTCTAATCAAGGTGATTTGCAGTGCGATTCAGAACTAGAGAGAACTTTGCGCAGGTTAAGGAGGGAAGCTCGGAGAAATTCTGAAGAGAATGATCTAGCTCTTGATTCCCTATTTGCTAGCAATTTTGATCTAGAAGAGGAGGAAGTCGTGGCTAGAAATCAAACTTTGAAAGAGATTGCTGCCCCTAATTTGAATCAACAACCCTTATGCATAATATTCCCTACTTTAGATGCTACTACTACTTTTGAATTTAAATCTGGACTAATACATCTCTTTCCCACCTTTCATGGCCTTGCAGGTGAAGATCCTCACAAGCATCTAAAAGAGCTTCATGTGGTACGCATGATTATGAAACCCACGGGGGTGACTAAAGAGCAAATTAAATTAAGAGCCTTTTTGTTTTCTTTGAAAGATTCGGCTAAGGATTGGCTCTATTATCTACCATCCGGGAGTATTACCACATTGAACAAGATGAAGAGGTTGTTTTTGGAGAAATATTTCCCAGCTTCAATGACAGCCAACATTCGAGAAGAAATTTGTGGTGTAAGGCAGCACAACGAAGAGTCCCTACACGAATATTGGGAGCGTTTCAAGAAATTATATGCAAGCTACCCCCATCATCAAATTAGTGAGCAGTTACTTATCCAATATTTCTATGAGGGTCTTCTACCCACTAATAGGAGCATGATTGATGCTGCTAGTGGATGAGCTTTGGTGGATAAAACTCCCGAGGTCGCGAGAAACTTGATTGCAAATATGGCAGCCAATTCTCAACAATTTGGCACTAGGCTTAACCCTCCATCAAAGCATGTTAATGAGGTAAATATTTCCTCTGTTAAACAACAACTTGCGAGTCTAACTTCTCTTGTTCATCAAATGGCTGTAGGTAATATGCAAATGACAAAGGCTTGTGGGATTTGTTCGGTAGTAGGGCATCCAACCGATATATGCCCAACTCTTCAAGAGGAGCCCATTGAGTAAGGTAATGCAGTGGGTGGTTTTCCTGGACAACCGCAAAGGAAGTATGATCCCTATTCGAGCACGTATAACTCGGGATGGAGGGATTACCCCAATCTTAGCTATGGGAATCCATAAGTAAATCAGCTCGCGTCTCAAAACCACCCAAGTTGCCAGCAATATAAGCATCCATACCCTCTAGACAACAACTGGCCAAACTTCTAATTCTGGTATGTCTTTAGAAGATATTGTTAAGTCTCTTGCCCTTAATACTTTGCAATTTCAGACGAAACAATTTCAACAAGAGGTGAGGGCCAGTATTCAAAGTTTGGACAATCAGATGGACCAGATGGCAACCGTAATTAGTCGGCTAGAGGCACAAAGTTCGGGGAAATTATCCTCTCAAACGATAGTAAATCCAAGAGAAAGTGCAAGTGCAATCGTTTTGAGAAGTGGTAAAGAGGTTGAGATTCTAGTAAAGGCAGCCCCTGCATAATCAAAGCAAGAGAATGAGAAAAATGTCATTGCAGACAGGAACGTTCCCAATGATGATGTATGATGAGAGCCATAAAATGAATTTTAATAGTACTTAATTGTTAGCATTTTAGGGTTGATCTAGGTTTTAATTTCACTTTTATATGTTAATAACTCTAAAGTGTCATTTTTGGATCATTGATTTGTTTTGAGCATTTTTAGGTATTTTGAGTCTAAAAGAGATGGAAAAGCTATCGTTGAATGAAGTACAAAGACTTCACGCATACCAGAGTGAAGGAATGCTTTCAAAAGGACAAAATAAAGAGAAGAAAGTGTGTGTGCCGCGGCTTGGAAGGTCTGAACCGCGGTCTCCCGAACAGCACCCAAAAGAGGCAAGAAAGACACCAAGTGAAGCCTAGGCATGGATCAATCTGAGCCGTGGCCTGAAGGGCTGAGCCTAGGCATGGAAACATCTAGGCCGCGGCCTATAGAAAGTGAAGAAATCAGCACAAGTTGAGTCGTGGCCTGAATCAATTAGAGCCGCGGCGAGAGCTCGAATCCCTGTTTCCGAGTTACGACTTAATCAGGGTTTTAATGATTGTTTAAATCCTAAAACACCCTTGGACCTTGTGTATTATAAATATACCACTTAAGGTTTGATATTATACATTCATCATTCATTAAAGAATCAATAAAAGGCTGGAAAACTCAGGGAAGGCTGCCACACTCTCCCCCATGGCCAACTAATCTCCAAGCAAGGCGAAGGGATGAAACTCTAGGTGTAGTTGTTCTTATTTTCCTTTCTTAACTCAGTTGTAATTTGGATTTATTATCAAAACATTGTTTATGAGTATTCTTTGATTAAACAAGAAGAATTTAGGTTCATGTGATAGCTGCACTTTATGTTCTTCTTATTCTAGATTTTCTTAACCCGGTGATTGCATGCTTCTTCTCCATATAAATCTAGTCATGCTCTTCTTATGTCAAGTTGTTTGGATGTGATTGAGTCCAGTAGATTTATCTTTTAGGCTTGTCCATTACTGCAATATTGTTATTGAGATTTATTGTCGCTTCTTGATAAATCTATAGGATAGGTCATGTGTGCTTGAATCGAAATCAAAGAGTACTTCATAACAATTACATTAGGGTTTACATGTGCTTTAATTGAATATACACCGATTGCTTGTTTGGGATGTGAAACTTGCAATCGAGATTGGAATAAGGCAACGAACCTAGGGAGGATTCTCAGAACCTTGTTGTTTCCTTATTATATTCTTCATTACAAATACACAATTTCCTCATAATACTTTACTATCAAAACTCAGATTTACTTATTTGGATTTTATCGTTTCGTATTAAAGTTTACACATTTCCTTATAGTTAACTTGTTTCCCTATGGAATCAACATTCCAAAGCTATGCTACAACTACCGCGTTATTCTTTGGGGGTAATCAACGTACCTAAGTGTAAGTTTTCGCCTCTTTCTGATTATAAACCAATACCTCCTTTTCCTCATGCTTTAGCAGAATCTAGAAAAGATGAGAAAAATAAAGATTTATATGAGACTTTTCGTAGATGCAAGGTAAATATTCCGCTTTTAGATGCTATTAAACAAGTACTTCGTTATGCTAAATTCCTGAAAGAACTGTGTACAATTAAGAGGAAACATAAACTTAAAGAATGTGAGAATGTGAGAGTAGGGGGAGAATGTTTTTGCAGTTATTCAAAGAAAACTCCCTGCGAAGTGTAAAGATCCAGGTATGTTTACTATCCCTTGTACGATAGGTAACACTAGATTTGATAAGGCTATGCTAGATTTAGGAGCTTCTACCAATGTCATGCCATATTCTGTATATGCTTCTTTGAAACTTGGACCTTTGAATAAAACTAGTGTTGTGATTCAATTGGCTGATAGATCTAATGCCTATTCTAAGGGTGTAGTTGAGGATGTGATTACACTCAAACTAATACGCGGTTATTGTGTATAGTTGAGGTGTCAATCCCATGAGGAAAAGTGAACTAGAAGAGAAGATGTAAACTTTAATATGAAACGATAAAATCTAAATGAGAGAATTTGGATTTTGATAATAAAGTAATGGGAAAAAGTTGTGTAAATATAATGAAGAATATAATAAGGAAACAACAGGGTTCCGACAATCCTCTCTAGGTTCGTTGCCTTATTCCACTCTCGATTCAATTGTTTTTATCTCGATTGCTAGTTTCACTTCCCAAACAAGCAATCGGTGTATATTCAATCAAAGGACATATAAACCCTAATATAATTGCTATGAAGTACTATTTACTTTCGATTCAAGCACAGATGACCTATCCTATAGATTTATCAAGAAACTACAATATATCTCAATGACAATATCGCAGTAATGGACAAACCTAAAAAATAAATCTATCAGACTCAATCACATCCAAACAACTTGACATAAGAAGAGCTTGACTAGACTTATATGGAGAAGAAGCATGCAATCACCGGATTAAGAAAATCTAAGATAAAAAAACATAAAGTGCAGTTGTCACATGAACCTAAATTCTTCTTGTTTAATCAATGAGTAAATCATAAACAATGTTTTAACAATAAATCCTTACAACTGAATCAAGAATGAAAATAAGAACAACTACACCTAGGGATCCATCCCTTTGCCTTGCTTGGAGATTAGTTGGCCATGGGGCTCATGCTTGGACACTTTGATAGAGAGTGTGGTGGCCTTCTTGAGTTTTCCAGCCTTAATGATTGTCCTCCTATCAAACTCTAAGTGATCTATTTATAATACAAAAGGTCTAAGGGTGTTTTCGGGTTTAAACCATCATTAAAGTCCTAATTAGGTCATGACACGGAGCAGAGGATCACATGGGTGCCGCACCTCTCATTAGTCCAGGCCATGGCTCAGATATTTCGGTTTTCTTCTTGCTTCTGGAGGCCGCACCTCTCATTGATCCAGGCTGTTGCGCCCGCTGATGGCTTCCTTGCTCTTTTGGGCTTTGTTTTAGAGGCCGAGGCTTAGACTTCTTTAGGCCATAGCGCCCACACTTAGGACTTGGTTTCTCTTCATTTTGTCCTTCCGCAACCATACCCTCACTCGAATGTGCATAGAAGCATCGTGCTTTAAGTTATGATAGCTTTCCATCTCTTTTGAACTCAAAGTACCTGAAAATGCACCAAAATAAGTCAATGATCCAAGAATATCACTTTAGAGTTATTAAGGTATAAAAGTGTAATTCAAACCTCGATCAACCCTAAAATGGTAAGAAATAAGTACTGTTAAGATGCATTTTATGACTCTCATCAGGATGTTCTTGTGCAAGTTAATGATTTGGTTTTCCCTACTGATTTCTATATGCTTGATAAGGAGAATGGTGATCAAACTACTCCTATTTTGTTAGGAAAACCATTCTTAAAGACATCCAAGACTAAGATAGATGTTCATAATGGCACACTTACCATGGAATTTGATGGTGAAATTATTAAGTTTAATATTTATGAAGCCATGAAATATCATGGTGATGATAATCTTGTTTATTCTATTGATGTGATTGATTCTTTAGCATATAAAATTTTTGAACTTGATGGAAAAAATGGATTGAAAGTTTCCATTAGTAAGCATCTTGAGAAAGAGAATGAGGAGTTCGCATTGAGTACTGATTTGCAGGAAACTGTTGTAGTGTTGAATGATTTTCTGAAGTTACAGCAATCAGGTAATGTCCCTTATATTATGTTACTAGTTTCTAACGAGAGACCTTTACCCTCTATTTTGCAGGCCCCTATTCTAGATTTGAAGCCTCTCCTCGGTCACCTCAAGTACGTGTTCCTTGGAGACAGAAGAACGTTACCAGTGATCATCTCCAGCAAACTTAGTGCACCGCAAGAAGAAAAGCTTGTGCAGGTCCTTAAGGAGCATAAGACGGCTATTGGTTGGACAATTGCAGATATTAAAGGAATTAGCCCATCTATATGCATGCATTGTATCTTACTTGAAGAGGGAGCAAAACCTTCCCGTCAACGATAAAGAAGATTGAACCCGCCTGATTACGCTCAAACTAACACGCGATTATTGTGTATAGCTAAGGTGTCAATCCCACGAGGAAAAGCGGACTACAAGAGAAAGTGTAAACCTTAATACCAAACGATGAAATTCAACTAAGTGAATCTTTGTTTTACGAATGAAACTATATGAGAGAGTTGTGAAAATATGATGAAGGATTCAATGAAGAAATAACAAGGTTCCAGGAATCCTTCCTAAGTTCGTTGCCCTATTCTAATCTTGACTCAATCGTTTTTATCTCAATTGCTAGTTTCACATCTCAAACAAGCAATTGGTAAATATTCAATCAAAGCACATTAACACTCTAATGTAATTGCTACAAATTACTCTTTAATTCCGATTCAAGCACACATGACCTATCTTATAGATTATTAAGAAACGACAATATATTTCAATAACAATACCATGGTAATGGATAAACCTATAAGATGAATCTACCGAAATCAATCACATCTAATAACTTGACATAAGAAGATCTTGACTAGACTTATATGGAGGAGAAAGATGCAATCACCGGATTAAGAGTAAATCCTCTCATTCTTACTTAATCAAAGAGTAAATCATAAACAGTGTTTAACAATGAATCCATACAACTAAATCAAGAATAGAAATAAGAACAATTACACCAGGAATTCATCCTTTTGCCTTGCTTGGAGATTAGTTGGACATTAGGCTCATGCTTGATAACCTAAAATGGAGAAGAATATGGTAGCTCTCCTAATTCCAGCCTCCTTTTCAGCAAAACCCAAGTGTTCTATTAATACCCCAAAAGGTTCAAGGGTATTTTTGGGTCAAGAAATGTCATTAAAGCCCTAATAAAGTCGTGAAACAGAAACAGAGGAATCGCACTCATGCAGAGGCTCAGAAGAGGGAAGCCGCGGCACGGCTGTAAAAACCCTCCTGCACCGCGGCATAGACTTTTCTATGCCTCGACACCGCCCTTGGTTCTGGTTATCAGTGGTTATGGTGGCTGCGGCGCACTACCTGATTCCAGCCTCTAACTCATAAGCAAATGGTTATGGAGGCCGTGGCTCAAACCTTGGCTCGCCGTGGCATTGAACCCTAAAAATGGGTTTCTCTTCATTATGTCCTTCCAAAACCATTCCTTCACTCTGATATGCATAGAATCTTCGTGCTTTAAGCAACGTTAGCTTTTTCATCTCTTTTAAACCCAAAATACCTGAAAATGCATCGAAATAAATCAATGAACCAAGAATGACGCTTTAGAATTATTAAGGCATAAATGTGTAATTCAGCCCTAAATCAACCCTAAAATGCTAACAAATCAATACTATTAAGATGCATTTTATGACTCTCATCATAACCCCCAACTAGCTTATTGCTAGTCCCTAGCAATTCAAACGAAAAATATGAAATGAATTCTATATTAGAAATCAAAACAAAATAAAGCAATGTTAGCGTTAATCCAAGAGTAATTCAACTTTTTGTCTCAACAATCGCACATAACACACAACACATAGAATAATTAAATACCACCCAAGTCCAAAAACAATCCAAACATTAACCTCAAAATCGTTATCGACTCTTAACATCCATCTTACCACAAACCATTAATCCAAACACTCAGATGATTTTATGCACAACATTCATGAATACAAGTCTTAGCCTCTAAAAACATATTAAATTGTGTGACATCAATCACAAATCAAACTTCATAGGCTCACTTTTCAAATCACTTTCTACTAATGTAGAAAAATCACACTACATCGGATCACTAGGTCTTTAATAGGCTTGTAACGTTAAGCTAAGGTAAAGGTCAAGAAAGAACGGGATGGATTAAACAAGTAAAAGAACTCAGTCTCTTAATTTTAAACACAACCACTTTAAGCACTAAATAACCCTACTTCAACACCCAACTCATTTAACCATTTTTCAAGGATTTCTCTCAATAATTCACCATTTTTTTCTTCTTTCTTTGCCAAAATTCACTTTTTTTTTTTTTAGCACACAACAATTTATCTCCATTTTCATTTTTTACTCTACAACCCCCAACCTATCTCCTTTAATGTACTTGGGTTATGGTAGTAATATTTTTTTCCATAATTCCATCCTTACTCCTCTTAAGTGCTTCTCAACAAATGTGTATAAACTAAGTTCTCTTAAAATAAACTAAGTTCTCTTAAAAGAAAGGTAAGGATAAAATATTTTTAGGCTCATAAAGGTAAGTAAATGGGCTATCAAAAGAAACAAGGCTCAATTTTTTTTCAAGTAAAAGGCTCAAACAAGTGACTAGCGATAAATATAACAAGGGTAAGGTTTAAGGGCTCAAATGGTCCAAAGATGGCCTACATCATATCCTAAGTAGTGTGCATTCTAGGATTTCGCCTCAAGTGATTATCAAATAAGTTCTAGAGCTTGTAGAGACCGCAAAAGTATTCACAAAACAATCGCACATAAAACTTCTCTAAATATTTTAGACTAATCATGCAATCTTACCGCAAACCAGAGTCTCAAACCAAATGAAGATCGACACTTAAAATTATTCTCAAACCGAAGCAAGATTTAACTTCTTCTAAACACTATATGCTATCTCAATTAAACTCATATCATTGACATGTAAATTAACTCCAAAGCTAACACAAAGCACATCAAGAACAAACAAACAATATATATATATATATATATATATATATATATATATATATAATATATTCTCTCTCTTTTTTAATAGTTTATCCTAACAAACGAATTAAAACGACAAAGAGAAAGTGACACCAAACAATTCAATGGTATGGAATAAGAAGTGTGTTTCCTCTACCCCCAACTAAAGATATGCATTGTCCTCAATGTGAAAGCAAAAATAAAGAAAACTTCCTTATTAACCAAAAGTGCGAGAAAGCCAAAAATTGTGCACGACCATTCGGACTCCATATTGTTCCTCTTTTTGAAATTTCGATCTCTAACATAGAACAAAACAAACAAAAAGAAGGAAACTACGGTGTAACATTAAGATTCCCACCGAATGTTAGGTTAGCACATCAAAACTAAGTAAATAACAAAAAATGAGAATTGAAGTGCGAAAAATAAAGATAACGAAAAAGCGTACAGAATAAAAGTTAATACAGTCATCCGAAAATAAAATAAAACAACATAAAACAAACAAGAGACAACCCAAAAATTAATCCTCCATGTCATCGTCCTCCTCTTCCTCTTCCTCTAGAGCTGGATAAAAGGATGAACCTGGATAGGGTGGCAAGGTGGGAAAGTGATCTATATCACAACTAGTGGCGGAAGCAAGGTGTTGGTACATCTGACTAAAAGAAGAGTAAACCCCAGCTTGATAGTCTGCTTGCCTGGCTAAGAATTGATCCTGACGATCAAACCTATCTTGTAAGAATTTCTGATGCTTATCAAATCGAATCTCTAAATGCTCAAGTCACTCTGCAACAGTCAAAGACCTAGGAGGTGGAGGTGGGGCAGCAGCCACTGCTCCCTCTCTCGGAGCTTGCAATCTCGTTGCCTTAATCACATTAAGCATTCCGTTTGATAGGCTTCTTAGGGTTTTGTGCTTCCTCATCACTACTATATTGGACTCTAGCTCGGATGCATAACTGGGTAATCAAAGAAGGGAAGTATAGACCAAGCTTTTGTCTCACAGTATGGATGATAGAATTAAACATAATTCGGCCCACATCAATAGTCATACCCATCAAAATAGCATAAATAAGAGCAGCCCTCTCAACAGTAACATCACTATAATGCGTAGCAGGCATCATCTTCTGACATACAAAGTATTGCCAAGCTCGAGCATTCACAGTCAAAGAAGTACTTGGCAAGGTCTTAGGATTACCACCCGACATCTTCCAAGTCGTGCCCGGAATACAGAGTGTATTACAAACCTCATCATAGTCAACATTAGACAAATGAGCAGTATATTTGCTATTCTCAATGTTAGGTAGCCCATAAAATCTGTTAATAGATGCACTGTCAAAGGAAATCGTTTTTCCTCTAACCATCACTTTTCCATTCCTATGCTCTTTCGCATTAGCATAAAATTCTCTAACCATATTAATAAGGGAATTAGGTGATTGTCCCCCAAATTCACCCCAATTCCTATCAGCAATCATCTTAAACAAAGTTGGGTTTCCCCTCTCTGTGATAGTGAAACCTCTTTCAGGAATGGGTAGCATGCATTAAACTAACATACCTCTCACTAGCATTATAACTAACAAATTTATTATCATCAAACTCTTGAGGCTGTTTCCCCCTTTGTCTCTTTGTTTTAGGGGCCGTTTGAATCAAATTGTTCTAAAACAAGAGAACTAATTCAAATGCAACCAATCAAATATCACAAATCCACAACAAAGAGAAGGAAATTGACCTTACTTGATAAATAATCAGTCCAAAGTTGGAATGAAGACCCAAAAACTCAAAATCCTCTTGAAATCCCAAAAATCCTCTTAGAACCAAAGCTTTGTGGAGAAATTTGTAGCAAAATCTGCAATATAAGTGAAAAATTCCTCAAGGAATTGTGTTAGAATCAAGAAAGAATGAGAAAAAGTAGATAGGTAAGGATGGATTTTGGAGAGAAGTTGAGAGAGAGTAGAAGGAGGGCTGATTTCTTTCAAAAGGAAATGAAAAACAAGAGGGAAAATGGGTTTTTAAAGTGGCAGATTGCGACTTTGCACCGCGGTGCAAAGACCTAAATCCCAAATGCAGTGTGTTGTGCGCTGCGGTGCACGCTGGTCCGTGTCGTGGCGCGACCTGGAGGATTGGACTTTTGGTGGGCTAAGGTGGGCGAGGCGCACAGGCTTTGGGCCGCGGCGCCCACTGAAGACATGAAAACTGGTGGGCTGCTGGTGGGGGAGGTGCATGGGCTTTGGGTTGCGATGCCCACTGGGCCTTTTGAAATCTGCTAAGAAGTAACAAATAAAAAAGGTATAAAAATATAATCTAAAATTACTAAAAATAAACCTAAAACTAAAAATTAAATTAAATCAAACTAAAAATTAAATTTAAGATAGACTTAACTAAAAACAAAAATTCTAAAATTAACAAAGACTTAACAAAATTAAAACTAATGTACAATGGAACGAAAGTACCCGATTAAGAAGCATAAACCGGGGCCACCAAAGAGATCTCTTCGGGCCTATCTTTAACACGTTCATGTTCCAAGTAGAGCTTCAACCTTTGGCCATTAACTCGAAATGCACGATCGTCGGAAGGATCTTCAACCTCAACTACTCCATTGAGAAAAACACTCTTCACAACATAAGGTCCCTTCCATTGTGATCACAATTTTCCCGGATGAAAATGTAACCGCGACTCATACAGAAAAACTCTATTACCTTGTTCAAAATTTTTCCGGATTATTTTCTGATTATGGATCGCTTTCATTCTTGACTTTAAGTCCTTAGTATTATCATATGCATCATCCCTCAACTCTGCAAGTTCACAAATTTGCATTTTCCTCTCCTCACCGGACATCTTTAAGTCATAGTTAAAATTCCAAATAGCTCAATATGCTCTATACTCAAGTTCTACCGGCAAGTGACATGCTTTACCAAATACCAACCAATAAGGAGATGCTCTAAGAACCGTCTTGTATGTTGTCCAGTACGCCCAAAGTGCATCCGATAGGTGCAAAGACCAATCTTTTCGATTGGGATTCACAGCTTTTTCAATTATTTGCTTAATCTCCCTATTTGCTAGTTTCACTTGGCCATTGGTTTGTGGATGATAAGCTGTAGAAACCTTATGGGTGACTCGTCACCTTCGCATTAAAGCCTCAAAAGAACGGTTACAAAAATGTGACCCTTGATCATAAATTATAACACGTGGAGTACCGTACCTAGATAAAATATAATCTTTTAGAAATTTAACAACAACTGTATTATCATTAGTGCGGCAAGGTTTTGCTTCAACCTATTTAGAAACATAATCAACGGTAATCAAAATATAAAGATACCCAAAAGAAGGTGGGAATGGTCCCATAAAATCAATCCCCCAACAATCAAAGATTTCCACCACTAAGATCTGGTTGAGAGGCATCATATGATGGCGGGACAATGAACCTAACCTTTGACATCTTTCACATGATCGACAAAACTCATTAGTATCCTTGAATAAAGTAGGCCAATAAAAACCGCATTGCAAAATTTTTGCAGCTATCATTTTAATAGAGAAGTGGCCACCACAAGCATAGGTATAACAAAAAGTTAACACACTATCAACTTCCATATCTGGAATACATCTTCTTATTATTTGATCGGGGCAATATTTAAAAAGATAAGGATCATTCCAATAAAAATTCTTTACCTCAGCCAAAAACTTACGCTTATCTTGTGCACTCCATGTAGATGGAACTTGACAGGAAACCAAGTAGTTTGCAATGTCGGCATACCCTAGTGTGTGACCAAGGACAGAAAATAAGTTTTATCTGGAAAAGCTTACCGAATAGGCAAAATATCAGCATCATTCTTAAATTCCAAGCTAGATAGATGGTCCGCTACAAAATTTTTTACTCCCTTCTTGTCTTTGATGGTCAAGTCAAATTCCTGCAAAAGCAAAATCCAACGTATCAAACGGGCTTTAGCATCCATTTTTAAGAAAAGAAATTTAAGGGCGGAGTGATCTGTGAATATAGTGAAAGATGAACCAATTAAGTAAGAGAGAAATTTATCCAATGCAAATTCTACTGCTAGTAATTCTTTCTTGGTTGTGGTGTACATCATTTGAGAATGATTCAAGGTTCTACTAGCATAATAAACAATGAATGGTTTTCCCTCCCTTTTTTGTCCTAAAACATCCCCTACAGCATAGTCACTAGCATCACACATAATCTCAAAAGGCAAGATAAAATCCAATGATTGCATAATAGGGGCAGTTGTAAGCTTAGAAATAAGTGTCCTAAAGGCTTGCTCACATTCGGGGCTCCACTTAAACTCAGTATCCTTCGTCAAAAGGTTACATAAAGGTCTAGAGATAGCACTAAAATTTTGAATAAACCTTCTATAAAACCCAGCATGCCCTAAAAGAGACCTAACATCTTTAATATTCTTAGAAGTGGGTAGTTTAGAGATTAATTCGATTTTAGATTTATCTACTTTTATCCCCTTTTCAGACACTATATAGCCCAAGACTATTCTAGAAGACACCATAAAATGGCACTTCTCTTAATTAAGCACAAGCCCCTTTCTTCACACCTGCACAAAACATTTTTCAAATTAGATAAACATGAATTAAAAGAAGTTTCAAACACGGTCAAATCATCCATATACACTTCTACACATTTTTCAACCATGTCACTAAAAATACTCATCATGTATCTTTGAAAAGTAGCCGATGTATTACACAAACCAAAGGAAATTCTACGAAAGGCAAAAGTACCAAAAGGACAAGTAAAGGTGGTCTTCTCTTGATCTTCTAAGGCAATTCCTATTTGGTAGTATCCCGAATACCTATCTAAAAAGCAATAGAAATGATGACCAGCCACCCGTTCTAAAATTTGATCTATAAATGGAAGTGAAAAATGGTCTTTCCGAGTATCCGAATTAAGTTTCCTAAAATCTATGCACATACGCCACCCGGTCACTACCTTAGTTGGTACTAACACGCCCTTTTCATTTTCCACCACGGTCACCTCGGCTTTCTTAGGAACTAATTGGGTTGGACTAACCCACTTACTATCAGATATTGGATATATAATTCCCGAATCCAACAATTTTAAGACTTCTTTCTTAACTACCTCTTTAATAGTTGGATTTAACCTTCTTTGTGGGTTTCTACGAGAGCTAGTTCCTTCTTCTAGATAAATCCTATGGGAACAAATTAAGGGGCTAACACCTTTTATGTCGGCCATGGTCAACCTAATGCAAATTTATGTTCTCTTAACAAATTCAACAATTGATCGCATTACACATCACTAAGTTCGGAGGAAATAATAATAGGAAAGGTATCACCTGGGCCTAAAAAAACATGTTTAAGTCCTTTGGGAAGTGGAGCTAAATTAAGCGTTGTTGTCTCCTCGGAAGAGGGTTTGGGTGCCTTATTTTCTTTAGGTAACTCCTCAAAGCATGGTTTCCACGATTTCTTAATAAATCCCTGTAACTTATCAAAAACATCAACAACATTTACGGCATGGGGATAAATGGAAGAATCATTAAAATCAAAATTATTAAGAAGCAATTCCAAAGAGTTAGAATTATCTTTAATGTACTCATCCTCCAAAATAAGCTCATCGATCACGTAAGTGTCGAAACACTCATTCTCTTCATGTGGCTGACTTGAGACTCGAAAAACATTCACCTCTAGAGTCATATTTCCAAATGATAATGTCATTAGGCCATTCCTACAATTAATTAGGGCATTAGCGGTGGCAAGGAATGGTCTTCCAAGTATCAAAGGAAATTTTGACTCCGTATTCACAATAGAAATGGTATCTAATACCAAAAAGTCAACGGGATAATATAATTTGACAATTTGCAATAAAACATCTCCCATAATACCTCTTGGTTTTCTTACCGATCGATCCACTAGTTGAAGTACCACGAAGGTCGGTTTGATCTCATCTAGACTGAGTTGCAAGTAAATAGAGTATGGCATGAGGTTCACACTAGCCCCCAAATCTTGTAATGCTTGGCCACAAGCTTTGTTTCCAATTTGGCAAGCTACTGTTGGGCAGCCCGGATCTTTATACTTGGGTGGTGTCTTGCTATCAATTACCACACTTGCTTACTCCGTTAAGAATGTCGTCTTCTTCACATTGTGCCTCATCTTGAGTGTGCATAGATCCTTAATGACTTTAGCATAGTTGGGAACCTGTTTTATGACATGAAGAAGATGGAGGTTAATTTTAACATGTTGAAGTTGTTCAAGAATCTCACCTTTTAATGCTAAATTTCTCTCCTTAGGTTTAAGGAGTGCTTGAGGGAAAGGCATCGGTAAAGAATCACTATAGGCATCTTGTTCTTTGGGAGCTTCATTATTGCTGCTCACGGTGTTAGGAATCAAGTTTGATGGTAGAGTGGGTCCATCAATTTTCTTACCGCTACGAGTAATCATGGCATTAACCTTTTTAACATTTTGATTGTTAGGATTGGAGGTTTGCGCCATATATTATCCCCTTGGATTAGGTTGTGGCTGCGAAGGAAAATAACCTTGCTCTTGAATCATCAAGAAACTAGTTAACTTGGTGAGTTGGATCTTTATCACCTTTTATTCCTATTTGATCCCTTGTTGCTCCTCTAGCAACTGTTGATTTATCTTGCCTTGCTCTTCTACACTCTTGGCATGTACCTGCATAAATGACTTAAAAACATCTTTCAAAGGCAAAGATTGTTGTGGTGCATTAGATGAAGTTGCTTCCGGTTTCCATTGGGTACTAGAGTGGGCAGGAGGTTGTATATAGAATCTCCAACTAAAATTAGGGTGATTCTTTCAACTGGGATTGTAGGTGTTAGAGTAGGGTGAGTATGGTTTCCTAAAAGGTATACCCAAAGCATTACACTCTCCCTTCATCTCAAAATAGGCTGGACAATCCTTAGGTACATGATCTACCCCATTACACATAAAACAAGGTTCGTGAGATTCTACCCTAGCAACCGGTTCGAGGGCTCTAGCATCCTTGGTTTTTAAAACTTCAATTTCCTTAGTTAGGACCTCTAAATGGGCTTTAAGGCTATCCTCTTCCTTAAGTTGATAAATTCCAGTGATTTGATTTCTCTTAGTACTTTCCATGGCATTCGATCCTGTCCAAGTGTGGGCTTTTTCCGATAGGTCATCTAGAAAATCTATGGCTTGGTCAGGATCTTTCTGAAGAAAATCTCCATTACACATCATTTCTATGAATTGTCTTTCCCTACTTAAAAGTCCATCATAGAAATAGCTAACTACCTGCCAACTCTCATACCCATGCTGTAGACAAGAATTCAAAAGGTCTTTGAAACATTCCTAAACTTGATATGGTTTCATTCTCCTTTTGTGCAAAGTTTGAGATTTATCTCTTGAGGTTATTGGTCTTATGGGTTGGGAAGTGCTTTTGGAAGAAGGCTTGGTTCATCTCATCCTAACTACCTATAGACCTAGGCCTTAACGAGTACAACCAAACCTTGGCCTTTTCCTTAAGTGAAAAGGGGAAAAA